>CM077671.1:429537978-429717978 GCA_039707655.1 Elymus sibiricus | reverse complement strand
TGGTGCGTGATGTGTGTGTGCGTGCTGTATGTGTATGACACAGCCAAGTGTGGCCGGTCCTTTGTTTAGTTAAGCCTAGGTTTGGTTTAGGATTAGTCTAGTACTAAATTAGTATACTAATAAATGACATGTGGGTCCCCTTTAATTAGATTAAATAAATCAGTTTTGATATTTAGTAAAACTCTGACATGTGGACCCTCAACACTGTTCACTTTGACCAGTCAAATTGTCTTGGTCAATTCGGATTATTTAAATATAATAATTCCAGAAATTCAAATAAACTTTGAAAATTAATATAAAATAAATTGTAATTCCGATGAAAATAATTTATACATGAAAGTTTCTTAGAAAAATCCCACGAATCCGAATACGCTGTCCGTTCATCTGTCACATGCCTCCAACATAATAAACCTGGACTTTTTGCATTAGGATCATCTGACCGAAAAATACCTGGAGCTGGGAAAATATCGCCAGATATTCCCCCCCTTCTTTTAAAATGCTTAGGGATGCATTAGAGCATGTCACCCACACATCTTGCCGTGCCATTTCATTTGTGCTACATTTGATTGCTCCGTTATTTATTTGTTCCCCCTCCGTTACTTCTTTCCGATAGACCTCGATACTGCGATAGACCACGAGACTTCTGATGACCCCGAGTACGACTACGTCGACAACGATCCGTCCTTTTCAGCAAAGCAACAAGGCAAGCAACCCCCCTTGAGCATTCCAATATCGCCCATTTCTTTCCCTCTCCTTCTTGCATTAGATTTTGCTACCGTATTAGTTAGCTCATATTCTGATGCATAGCATGCTTTTGATAAACTGCTACCATACCTGCAATCATATCAACTGCTTAGTATAGGTCGATCAGTGAATCCCCTGTGACCCCCTTAGTCCTAGTTGCCCCTGCTTCTTCATCGACGACTCGAAGACTTGAAGACTCGGTCAACCGACCGACGAGCCAGGCCCCTCACACCACCGCACACCCCTTTAGTTGTACAGCTCTGCAGAGCTACTATCGAGTACCGAGGGTGACACCTCGTGAAGTACTCATGATGCTAACTCTGTAGTGTAACTAGTCGGTCGTGGTTATCGAGGGTGATTCCTCCTTCACCACTCCCGACGATGTCTCTGTCGTGCAACCCCTCAAGTGTGGGACCCTCGAGGGTGATTCCTCTAAGTCCACCTTGACAGTTTCATCGAGTGGGACCCTTTGAGGGTGATTCCTCAGGTTCTGTCTTGATGTTATATACACACAGTTACTATGACCTGGTTACAAAAACATGTTGGTGATGGGTCGGCCCTGAGGGGTACCTACGGTTTGATGATGATGAGGCGTGGACGGGCAGGAGAGGCCCTTTCCACACATCCTCGAGACCGGGCGACGTGACCGCACTTCATGGGTCGCGCTTGCCCCGCATTAATAAAATGCTAATGGGTTGGGTATTTGATCTGAGTTGGTCATTTGACCTTTTACGCACTAAACCTTCACGTGGGACAAGTTATGGGTACTCAGCGTCGTTGTATCAGCCGAAGCTCTTCGGACGTCAGCAATGGAGCGGCATGCGCCCGAGTGGCCTGGACGGTACAGCTCTTGGACTAGAGTGTGCTAGGGCTGACCTCGGCCGCCCACGCATCGTGTAGGAGCGCAGAGGGCAAGTGGGCCCACGACCCCTGTGTGCTTAGGATTTAGACCGGCGGGCTGGCCTCTCTGTTGTGTCTAGGTGGGGCGACGACGTGTTGATATCCCGAGGCCGGGCATGACCCAGGAAAGTGTGTTCGGCCAGAGGTGATCAAGCGTGTTGGAAATGCGGTGCACCCCTACAGGGATGAATTCATCTATTAGAATAGCCGTGTCCACGGTAACAGGACGACTTGGAGTTGTACTTTGACCTTCTACAACTATAACTGTGACTTAAATTTCGAAATGAATGTTGGCTCTGAGATTGCTTCCTCGCAGGGAGTCGAGGAAGAATCTCTGGGCGTGATTACTTAATAAAATTTTGCTACAATAATTTGGCTATATTTGAGATACCAGTCTATTCTCTTCTAATGCTGCAAGATGCTGAAGATGCTTGTCTTCGATAGGACTAGGCCTTCCCCCTATTCTTGCTTTCTGCAGTCAGTCCAGATATAACCCCCCCCCATTCCCTTGATAATGATGCATACTTAGCATAGTTCTGATGTCAATCTTGTGAGTACTTTGGATGAGTAGTCACCGCTGCTTTGCATTCTCTTTCCCCCTCGATACGATTACCGCGTTCAGATGACGGAGCCCAGGAGATGGAGTACGCCGGAGACGACTACTACACCACCGTTGGAGCCTACTACTACGTGAAGAGTGCCGACGCTCAGGAGTAGTTAGGAGGTTCCCAGGCAGGAGGCCTCGCCTCTTTCGATTCCGTTGTTATGTCTGTGCTAGCCTTCTTAAGGCAAAACTTGTTTAACTTATGTCTGTACTCAGATATTATTTGCTTCCGCTGACTCGTGCTTTGTCGAGCTTTGTATTCGAGCCCTCGAGGCCCCTGGCTTGTAATATGAAGCTGTATGACTTTTATTTGTGTCTAGAGTTGTGTTGTGATATCGATCAGTGAGTCCCTAATCTTGGTCGTACGCATTGCGTGTATGATTAGCGTACGGTCGAAATTGGGGGCGTCACAGTAGTAGAAAATTAGGGCAAGCATATTCCCATCCGGTTTGACTGCATGAGCATGTATTAATAGGAAAAACCCTAGCAATAGCGCCGGGGGACGCGATATCGATAATGATAAGATTTTTGAGGAGTCCATGACGATCGCCGGTGAGGAGTCCCCGACGATCGCCGGTGAGGAGTCCCCGATGATCGTCGGTGAGGATTATATGAAGAGTCTCCGACGATCGCCGGTGATATTATATGTATTAGTGATATTATATGATGATCTTGCTAAAAAAAATCCTCCTCGCTATCCCTCGGCCCTCAGATCGAACCTCTTCGGCGGCTGACTACTATGATTCAGTTTTTGCTTATTGAATGCATTCTAATTTGAATACTAAATTATTTTATCTTTCTTCTGGATTAGTTAAGGTATGGACGATAGCGGCAGAGACCATGAAGAGGATGTCTTCGAGATGATACGGGAGTCCGAAAACCCAGAGATTTAACTAGATGACGGCTCACAATATCTGAACGAGTCCGGTGAGGGAATTGAGGAAGAACCAAGTGACGAAGGACACACAAACAATGATGGCGAAAGAAATGTTCTTCAATTAACAAAGTCCGGCGAGGTATATATATAAATATATATAAGGCATCTGCTGATCATTACATGTATTAATTGATTTGTATATATATATTAACAAATCTTTCTACTTTTAGACCTTCGGATCGAGCAAATCTTCTACAAGGGTAGTACGAGGCCTGGCCAAAAAGTTGGACGCTGGCATAAAGTACAACATCGATGAAATCAAAGCAGATGGCGAACCGATTGCTCCTAAAAAGAATGTGGACAAATTTATACGTCAATGCGGAGTTATTGTTAGGGACCAAATCCCGATCACCGTTCTAGAATGGAATAAGCCAAAGGAAGATCGAGGAGTTAGTTTTGTCAACGAAAGAGCAAAAAATATGCTTTGGGATAGGCTCATGTCACATTTCACCCTACAAGAGGGTTTCACAGATCGGCAACGGGAGAAAGTCAAGAAGTGTGCTCTTAAGAAGATGGCCACACAATTCCATACTTGGAAGAAAAGATTATGGGCCAACTACGTCAACGTAGGAAAGAAGACTCCAGAATTCAAAGGACCACTATTGAAGGTAAAAGACCACTGGGACTTATTTGTCAGTTCAAGGAATCGGAAGCAGCTAAGGAACGGTCAAGAAAAACAAGATAAATGCTGAGAAATAAAGTTTCACCATGTTCTGGGGCCAGGTGGCTACATGACTGGGTTGCCTAAGTGGGATGAATCTGAGAGAAAGATGATTGCTGCAGGGGTCACTCCAAAAATAGTGGGTTGGCCCGACAGGTGCAGGACTTGGTTTTATGCGCATGGGGGAAAGTTGGACCCACAGTCAGGGGAGATTATTGAACTGACAAGTCTTAAAGAAGCCTCAGACGCTTTACCTGAAGCAATAGAAGAGACTCTAATGGGGGCGTTCCAGCCCGAGAGAGATAACGACGAGCTTACACGCGCCCTCAAGAATCCTGAACACCTGGGACGAACACGTGGCACAGGCATTGTTCCGTGGGTTGAGGGGTTTGCGGGGTGGAACGACACTTACAGAAGCCGTGCAAGAAAGAAGAAGTGGGATGCAGACCCACTTCAAAAGTTGGAACGCGCTGTCATGCGGCAGCAGGAGTAGATCGACACACTTAGCCAGCAAAGGGCGTCTCAGCGGCAGGATGAGCAACCAGATCCAACATTGGATAGTACCATCCCATCTATGCCGAAAAGCAGCGTGGGTTCCACGGGGGTCCTGACCGATGATGCACTGCTGGCTCTCTACCCCGTGAATGATATCCAAGAGACGACAACTTGTGAGCTACACATGAAAATGAAGAACATATCCATGAAGGTGGTGGACGGCTTTGCTTTAGCGAATGCACGTGAAGCAACCATCCATGGCAAATCCGATTCCACCTGGCTATGCTCGTGTCGGGGTGGATGAAGTTCTGTCGGGATATGACTCACTAGAGCTTGACTTTCATGGAGGTCAAGGGGAGCAGACACTGGGAGAAGCCATACGTCGTCTCATTGTATGGAGAAAGGAATGCATCGTGTTTCCAAACTCGGTGCCAACGCCACTGACTCCTCCTCTAAGTCCGCCGCGTCAGCCGACTCCAACCCACCTCGAGACGGAGCGCAGCACGAGTCCGCCGCGTCAGCCGAATCCACCCCACCCCGAGACGGAGCCTAGCGCGAGTTCGCGATATCGATCTCCGCCACGTCAGCCGACTCCAAAGTGGAAGAGAGGACCAAAGAAGAAACCTGAGCCTCCTACCAAAAAGAAGTTAGCTTACGAGATGACTAAGGAGGAAAACAATGCCGAAGTGGCTGCCCAACTTTAGGACCATTTTGGACCGAAACCGCCCCCGCCGTCAAAGGAGAAAATACCTGAGAAAGTCGTACAACACTTTGTGGATCTTGCTAAACCGGCTGTGGAGAAAAAGCGATCAGACTATGAACACTCTATTAGAAAGTCATATTATCAACAAATAAATCAGCAGTCGAGCCTTACTGGTAGTAATAAATGCGGGAAAACTGTTCCCCAGCTCGGAGAACAGGCAGTGCAATCGATACCCCCGCTCAAGGTGAGTACCGATAAGGCGGTAACCAACGCTAATAGAGAGATGGCTAGAGAGATGGGTATCACTGTTGAACAACTCCTAGGCATGGAGGAAGTCCCCACAATCGATGAGAAGGAACTAGCAAGGAAATATTGTTGGAAATATGCCCTACAGGCAATAATAAGATGGTTATTATTATATTTCCTTATTCACGATAATCGTTTATTATCCATGCTATAATTGTATTGATTAGAAACACAAATACATGTGTGGATACATAGACAACACTGTGTCCCTAGTGTGCCTCTAGTAGACTAGCTCGTTGATCAAAGATGGTCAAGGTTTCTAGCCATGGACATGAGATGTCATTTCATAACGGGATCACATCATTAGGAGAATGATGTGATGGACAAGACCCAAACTATAAACGTAGCATGTGATCGTGTCAGTTTATTGCTATAGTTTTCTACATGTGAAGTATATGTTCCTATGACCATGAGATCATGCAACTCACTGACACCGAAGGAATACGTTGTGTGTATCAAACGTCGCAACGTTACTGGGTGACTATAAAGGTGCTCTACAGGTATTTCAGAGGGTGTCTGTTGGGTTGGCATGGATCAAGACTGGGATTTGTTACTCCGTGTGACGGAGAGGTATCTCAGGGCCCACTCGGTAATACAACACCACTATGAGCCTTGCAAGCAAAGTGACTAAAGTGTTAGGCATGGGGTCTTGTATTACGGAACTAGTAAAGAGAGTTGCCGGTAACGAGATTGAACTAGGTATAGAGATACCGACGATCGAATCTCGGGCAAGTAACATACCGAAGAACAAAGGGAACAACATACGGGATTAATTGAATCCTTGACATAGAGGTTCAACCGATAAATATCTTCGTAGAATATGTAGGAACCAATATGGGCATCCAGGTCCCGCTATTGGTTATTGACCATAGAGTTGTCTAGGTCATGTCTACATAGTTGTCGAACCCGCAGGGTCTGCACAATTAACGTTCAGTGACGTTTCGGTAGTATTGAGTTATGTATGTTGGTGACCGAAGGTTGTTCGGAGTCCCGGATGAGATCCCAGACTTCATGAGGAGTTCCGGAATGGTCCGGAGGTAAAGATTGTTATATAGGAAGTCCCGTTTTTGGCTCCGGAAAAGTTTCGGGCATTTCCGGTAGTGTACCGGGAGTGACGAATGAGTTCCGGGGGGGTCCACCAAGTGGGGCCCACCCACCCCAAGGTCACATGGGCCTAGGAGGTGGCCCACCAGCCCCTGGTAGGCTGGCCGGCCAGCCCCAAGAGTCCCTTGCGCAAGGGGGTGGAGTAGGGGCCAAGTAGGAAAGGAGTCCTACTAGGAGTTCCCCTCCCTTGTGGGAGGAGGACTCCTCCCTTGTGGTTCGGCCGACCCCCTAGGAATATTCCTAGGGGCAGCCACCTACCCCCCTCTTCCTCCTATATACACTAGAGAATTTGTGAGGGCAGCCCTAACCTAAAAAAGCAACGTGCTGCCCTCTCTCCCTCTAGATCATATTCTCCTCTAGATTGATTCGGTATGGCTCGGCGAAGCCCTGCCGGATTAGTTCTCCACCACCGTCACCACGCCGTCGTGCTGCCGAAGAACTCATCTACCTCTCCTCTCCCTCTTGGTGGATCAAGAAGGCGGAGATCGTCATCGAGCTGTACGTGTGCTGAACGCGGAGGTGCCGTCCGTTCGGCGCTAGATCGTGATTGGATCGCGGGACGGCTTGCGATTTGGATCGCAAAGACGTTCGACTACATCAACCGCGTTTCTTAACGCTTCCCGCTTAGCGATCTATGAGGGTATGTGGATCCGATCTCTCCTCTCGTAGATGCTCATCACCATGGATAGATCTTGTGTGTGCGTAGGAAATTTTTTGTTTCCCATGCAACGTTCCCCGCAGTGGCATCATGAGCTTGGTCTATGCGTAGATGAGATCTCGAGTAGAACACAAAGGAGTTTGTGGGCGTTGATATTCTGATTGCTTCCTTCCTTACTCGTACGCTTACGAGAGACCGGTTCCATCGACTGACATGTGACTTTGTTACATAAAGATGGCTGGCGGGTGTCTGTCTCTCCTACTCTATTTGGATCGGATTCGACAAAGGCGGTCCTTGAGAAGGTTGAATATCAATTTGTGTATCACCGTTGTGGTTTTGCGTAGGTAAGAATCGTTCTTGCTAGATACCCATAGCAGCCACGTAAAACATGCAACAACAACTAGAGGACGTCTAACTTGTTTTTGCAGGGTATGTTGTGATGTGATATGGCCAATTACATGATGAGATATATGTGATGTATGAGATGATCATGTTTTTGTATAGATTATCACGACTTGCATGTCGATGAATACGGCAACCGGTAGGAGCCATCGGGTTGTCTTTAATTATTGTATGACCTGCGTGTCAATCATTAAGCGCTATGTAATGCTTTACTTTATCGCTAAGCGGTAGCAATAGTAGTAGAAGCATGGTTGGCGTGACAACCCCGATGGCGACACGTTGATGGAGATCAAGATGATGGAGATCATGGTGTCATGCCGGTAACGATGGAGATCATGCCGGTTCTTTGGAGATGGAGATCAAAAGCACAAGATCATGGCCATATCATGTCACTTATGATTTGCATGTGATGTTAATCCTTTTATGCACCTTGTTTTGCTTAGGACGTCGGTAGCATTATAAGGTGATCCCTCACTAAAATTTCAAGATAAAATTGTGTTCTCCCCGAGTGTGCACCGTTGCGAAAGTTCGTCGTTTCGAGACACCACGTGATGATCGGGTGTGATAGACTCTACGTTCGCATACAACGGGTGCAAGCCAGCGTTGCACTTGCGGAACACTCGGGTTAAACTTGACGAGCCTAGCATGTACAGACATGGCCTCGGAACACAAGAGACCGAAAGGTCGAACATGAGTCATATAGTAGATATGATCAACATGAAGATGTTCATCATTGAAACCACCTCATCTCACGTGATGATCGGACTTGGGTTGGTGAATTTGGATCATGTAGCACTCGGATGACCAGAGGGATGTCAATTTGAGTCGGAGTTTTTAAGTAATATGATTAACTAAACTCATTATCTTGAACAATAGTCTAAGTAATCTTTGCAAATTTTATGGTGTAGATCAATGGCTCGCGCAGTAGCACCCCTGAATTTCAATGCGTTCCTAGAGAAAGCCAAGTTGAAAGATGATGGAAGTAACTTTGTAGACTGGGTCCGTAATCTGAGGATTATCCTCACGGCTTCCCAAAAGGCTTATGTCCTTGATGCACCGCTCGGTGAGCCACCGGCACTAGTGTCGTCTGCAGACGTTGTGAACGCTTTTCAGTCGCGCTCGGATGATTACTCAGTAGTTCAATGTGCAATGTTGTATGGCTTAGAGCCAGGACTTCAAAGGCGTTTTGAACGACATGGAGCATATGAGATGTTCCAGGAGTTGAAGTTTATCTTTAAAAAGAATGCCCGGATCGAGAGGTATGAGACCTCCGATAAATTCTATGCCTGCAAGATGGAGGAGAACGGGTCTGTCAGTGAACACATACTCAGAATGTCTGGGTATTCCAACCGTCTGGCTGAGCTGGGAATTAATCTCCCGCCAGAAGCTATCACTGACAGAGTTCTTCAATCATTGCCACCTAGCTATAAAGGCTTTGTGTTGAACTATAACATGCAAGGGATGAATAAGTCAGTCGCCGAGCTGTTTTGGATGTTAAAAGTCGCTGAGTCTGAAATCCAGAAGGATTATCAAGTGTTGATAGTCAATAAAACCACCAGTTTCAAGAAGAATGGCAAGGGCAAGAAGGGTAAATCCAAGAAGAGTGGCAAAGCAGTTGCCTCTCCCGTGAAGAAACCCAAGGCTAGACCCAAAGCAGAAACTGAGTGCTTTCATTGCAAGGGAACTGGCCACTGGAAGCGGAATTGCCCCAAGTATCTGGCCGACAAGAAGGCGGCCAACACCAAACAAGGTATATATGATATACATGTTATTGATGTGTACCTTAGCAACTCTCGTTGTAGTGCCTCGGTAATTGATACCGGTTCGGTTGCTCACATTTGCAACTCAAAACAGGAACTGCGGAATAGATGAAGACTGGGAAAGGACGAAGTGACGATGCGCGTGAGAAATGGTTCCAAGGTTGATGTGATCGCCGTCGGCACGCTCGCTCTTTGATTACCGTCGGAATTAGTTATGAACCTGAATAATTGTTATTTAGTGTCTGTGTTAAGCATGAACATTATATCTGGATCTTGTTTATTGCGAGATGGTTACTCATTTAAATCGGAGAATAATGGTTGTTCTATTTATATGATTAATATCTTTTATGGTCATGCACCCAATGTGAGGGGTTTATTCTTATTGAATCTCGATAGTGATGATACACACGTTCATAACATTGATGCCAAAAGATATAGAGTTGATAATGATAATACCACTTTCTTGTGGCACTGCCGCTTAGGTCATATTGGTGTAAAACACATGAAGAAACTCCATGCTGATGGACTTTTGGAGTCACTTGATTTTGAATCACTTGACACATGTGAACCATGCCTCATGGGCAAGATGACTAAAACCCCGTTTTGTAGTTCAATGGAACGGGTAAGTGACTTGTTGGAAATCATACATACTGATGTGTGCGGTCCGATGAGGATTGAGGCGCGTGGTGGATATCGTTATTTTCTCACCTTCACAGATGACTTAAGTAGATATGGGTATATTTACTTAATGAAACATAAGTCTGAAACGTTTGAAAAGTTCAAGCAATTTCAGAGTGAAGTTGAGAATCATCGTAACAAGAAGATCAAATTCCTACGATCTGATCGAGGAGGAGAATATTTGAGTTATGAGTTTGGCAATCACTTAAGACAATGTGGAATCGTTTCACAGTTGACGCCACCTGGAACACCACAGCGTAATGGTGTGTCCGAACGTCATAATCGAACCTTATTGGATATGGTGCGGTCTATGATGTCTCTTGCCGATTTGCCACTATCGTTTTGGGGTTATGCGTTAGAGACAGCTGCATTCACTTTAAATAGGGCACCATCTAAATCCGTTGAGACGACGCCATATGAACTGTGGTTTCGCAAGAAACCAAAGTTGTCGTTTCTTAAAGTTTGGGGATGCGATGCTTATGTCAAAAAGCTTCAGCCTGAAAAGCTGGAACCCAAAGCGGAGAAATGCGTCTTCATAGGATACCCAAAAGAGACAGTTGGGTACACCTTATATCTCAGATCCGAAGGCAAAGTGTTTGTCGCTAAGAACGGGTCATTTCTCGAGAAAGAGTTTCTCTCGAAAGAATTGAGTGGGAGGAAGATAGAACTTGATGAGGTTGTTGAACCTTTGATTCAACCAGAGAGTAGCGCAGCGCAGAAAGATGTTTCTGTAGAGCCTACATCAGTTGAAGAGGAAGCTAATGATAGTGATCATGAAGCTTCGGATCAAGGTACTATCGAACCTCGTAGGTCGACAAGGACACGTACTACTCATGAGTGGTACGGTAACCCTGTCTTGGAGGTCATGTTGTTGGACAACGATGAACCTACGAGCTATGGAGAAGCGATGATGGGCCCGGATTCCAACAAATGGTTAGAGGCCATGAAATCCGAGATAGGATCCATGTATGAAAACAAAGTGTGGACTTTGGAAGAATTACCTGAAGGGCGAAAGGCCATTCAGAATAAATGGATCTTTAAGAAGAAGACGGACGCGGACGGTAATATCACCGTCTATAAAGCTCGACTTGTGGCAAAGGGTTTTTCACAAGTTCAAGGAATTGACTACGATGAGACTTTCTCACCCGTAGCGATGCTTAAATCCGTCAGAATCATGTTAGCAATAGCTGCATTTTTGGATTATGAAATATGGCAGATGGATGTCAAAACAGTGTTCCTTAATGGTTTCCTTAAGGAAGAGTTGTATATGATGCAACCAGAAGGTTTTGTCGATCCAGAGAATGCTGACAAAGTGTGCAAGCTCCAGCGATCCATTTATGGACTGGTGCAGGCATCTCGGAGTTGGAATAAGCGCTTTGATGACGTGATCAAAGCATTTGGGTTTATACAAGTTTACGGAGAAGCTTGTATTTACAAGAAAGTGAGTGGGAGCTCTATAGCGTTTCTAATATTATATGTGGATGACATATTGCTGATTGGAAACAATGTAGAATTTTTGGAAAGCGTGAAGGAATATTTGAATAAGAGTTTTTCAATGAAGGACCTAGGAGAAGCTGCTTTTATATTAGGCATCAAGATCTATAGAGATAGATCAAGACGCTTGATAGGACTTTCACAGAGCACATATAAAGTTTTGAAGAGGTTCAAAATGGATCAGTCCAAGAAGGGGTTCTTGCCTGTGTTACAAGGTGTGAAGTTGAGTAAGACTCAATGCCCAGTGACTGCAGAAGATAGAGAAAAGATGAGTGTCATCCCCTATGCTTCAGCCATAGGCTCTATCATATATGCAATGTTGTGCACAAGACCCGATGTCAGCCTTGCCATAAGTATGGCCGGAAGGTTTCAAAGTGATCCAGGAGTGGAACACTGGACGGCGGTCAAGAATATCCTGAAGTACCTGAAAAGGACTAAGGAAATGTTTCTCATTTATGGAGGTGATCAAGAGCTCGTCGTAAAGGGTTACGTCGATGCAAGCTTTGACACTGATCCGGATGACTCTAAGTCTCAAACCGGATACATATACATTCTCAATGGGGGAGCGGTAAGCTGGTGCAGTTCCAAGCAGAGCGTGGTAGCTGATTCTACATGCGAAGCGGAGTACATCGCTGCCTCGGAGGCGGCGAAGGAAGGTTTCTGGATGAAGGAGTTCATGACAGATCTTGGAGTAGTGCCCAGTACACTGGAGCCAATGACTCTTTCTGTGACAACACTGGTGCCATTGCTCTGTCCAAGGAACCAAGGTTTCACAAGAGGACCAGACACATAAAGCGACGCTTCAATTCCATCCGCGATTACATCAAGGAGGAGGACATAAATATTTGCAAAGTGCACACGGATCTGAATGTCGCAGACCCGTTGACTAAACCTCATCCAAGGGCTAAACATGATCAACAACAGAACTGTATGGGTGTTAGATTCATTACAATGTAAAATCACATAGTGATGTGAGCTAGATTATTGACTCTAGTGCAAGTGGGAGACTGTTGAAAATATGCCCTAGAGGCAATAATAAAATGGTTATTATTATATTTCCATGTTCACGATAATCTTTTATTATCCATGCTATAATTGTATTGATTGGAAACACAAATACATGTGTGGATACATAGACAACATTGTGTCCCTAGTGTGCCTCTAGTAGACTAGCTCGTTGATCAAAGATGGTCAAGGTTTCTAGCCATGGACATGAGATGTCATTTGATAACGGGATCACATCATTAGGAGAATGATGTGATGGACAAAACCCAAATTATAAACGTAGCATGTGATCGTGTCAGTTTATTGCTATAGTTTTCTGCATGTCAAGTATATGTTCCTATGACCATGAGATCATGCAACTCACTGACACCGAAGGAATACGTTGTGTGTATCAAACGTCACAACGTTACTGGGTGACTATAAAGGTGCTCTACAGGTATTTCCGAGGGTGTCTGTTGGGTTGGCATGGATCAAGACTGGGATTTGTTACTCCGTGTGACGGAGAGGTATCTCAGGGCCCACTCGGTAATACAACACCACAATGAGCCTTGCAAGCAAAGTGACTAAAGCGTTAGCCACGGGGTCTTGTATTACGGAACGAGTAAAGAGACTTGCCGGTAACGAGATTGAACTAGGTATAGAGATACCGACGATCGAATCTCGGGCAAGTAACATACCGAAGAACAAAGGGAACAACATACGGAATTAATTGAATCCTTGACATAGAGATTCAACCGATAAAGATCTTTGTAGAATATGTAGGAACCAATATGGGCATCCAGGTCCCGCTATTGGTTATTTACCGTAGAGTTGTCTCGGTCATGTCTACATAGTTCTCGAACCCGCAGGGTCTGCACACTTAACGTTCGGTGACGTTTCGGTAGTATTCAGTTATGTATGTTGGTGACTGAGGGTTGTTCGGAGTCCCGGATGAGATCCCGGACGTCATGAGGAGCTCCGGAATGGTCCGGAGGTAAAGATTGATATATAGGAAGTCCCGTTTTGGTCTCCGGAAAAATTTCGGGCATTTCCGGCAGTGAACCGGGAGTGACGAATGAGTTCCAGGGGGGTCCACCAAGTGGGGCCCACCCACCCCAAGGTCACATGGGCCTAGGAGGTGGCCCACCAGCCCCTGGTAGGCTGGCCGACCAGCCCCAAGAGGCCCTTGCGCAAGGGGGTGAAGTAGGGGCCAAGTAGGAAAGGAGTCCTACTAGGAGTTCCCCTCCCTTGTGGGAGGAGGACTCCTCCCTTTTGGTTCGGCCGACCCCCTAGGAATATTCCTAGGGGCAGCCACCTACCCCCCCCTCTTCCTCCTATATATACTAGAGGATTTGTGAGGGCATCCCTAACCTAAAAAAGCCATGTGCTGCTCTCTCTCCCTCTAGATCATATTCTCCTCTATATTGATTCGGTACGGCTCGGCGAAGCCCTGCCGGATTAGTTCTCCACCACTGTCACCACGCCGTCGTGCTGCCGGAGAACTCATCCACCTCGCCGCTCCCTCTTGCTGGATCAAGAAGGCGGAGATCGTCATCGAGCTGTACGTGTGCTGAACGCGGAGGTGCCGTCCGTTCGGCGCTGGATCGTGATTGGATCGCGGGACGGCTTGCGATTTGGATCGCGAAGACGTTCGACTACATCAACCGCGTTTCTTAACGCTTCCCGCTTAGCGATCTACAAGGATATGTGGATCCGATCTCTCCTCTCGTAGATGCTCATCACCATGGATAGATCTTGTGTGTGCGTAAGAAATTTTTTGTTTCCAATGCAACGTTCCCCGCAAATATGTCCCCGGGGAACCTTTGGTCAGTCCTGACGAGGAGAAGCTTCTATCAACGCAAATGTGCAATTTGCATGAGTGGTACCTGAGAGAAACAAAGGTCGGGCGAGAGAGCCTCATGGTGAAAGTCAAGCCAGAGCATTACTACCATGAAAATGATGTGTGGATTGAATTTGAAGAAATTTCCAGTTATTCAATCAAGACGCACTCGACAAATCTCTCGTCAGTTGCTATTGTCTGTAAGTGATTTCTTTCTGTAATTTAAGTCTCTAGTTCAGCTCGTTCATTGCCTGTAATTATCCTCACTATATTTTTTTGTGGTATTATGCAGAATGAAGATTTTTGAATTGAAAAGAGATGGAGTCTATGTCATTGGGTTCATTGACCCAAATACCGTTAATGAAGAGGTGTTAAATAAGTACAAACAAGACACGGAGAATAGCTTGCTAATCTTTTTGAAGGAACTAAATACCAAACCAGAAATACTACTTCCTTACAACTTCAGGTGAGTGTTATTGTCTTGTACTACAAATTCTAATTTTGCTTACTCGATGTTAAGTGTAGTTGATGAGTTATGCATGCCCGCTTATACAAACGTGTGCGCAGATACCAGTGGATCCTGCTAATCATTAGAGTTGACGAGGGAACTGTTGAAGTACCGGACTCACTAGGTAAAGACCCTGAAGAATACAAAGGCCTGTTTTCGATGCTCAACAGGTAATTTCAATCATCATCGCACTATGTCGGCCTCTTTAGTTCATTTCCTGATATCAAGTAATTAATAACTCCTTTATTTATTTTCTTTGCCGGGCAGGGTTTGGAAAAAGTTCACCAAAGAGATTGTCGGTGAATGGAAATCACAGCTGAAATGGCGACGAACCAAGGTAATTAAGTAGTACTAGCTACGTCCGCGCATCACTTTAATTCTAGTTTCAATACCATTATCATGCTTGATTATTATCTGATTGAATTCTATTCTCGTAAAGTATATAAGGCAGGAACAGGGGACTAATTTATGTGCATACTACGTTTGCGAGAACATTCGCTTTATGACCGAAAGGAGCGGAGATGCAAGACATCTTTGGGTACGTAAACACTATTCACATTTTTATTATCATGATCTAATATATATACATACAACTAATATATTCATATTGATTCCCTTCTTTAAGAAGATGGTGGAGATCCGGGATAGGCTCCTACCAAGGGACCGCATACGAGCACTTCATGAGGAAATGGTAGGATTTTTGCTTGAGCAGGTCATATCTCCCGAAGGAGAATATCATTTCACCTAATGCCTGCATGTAATGATCTGCAAATTGTAGGAGAAATTGTATATACCAAATTGTATATATTTATGTGTATGCATGGTCGTACGAGAAATTCTATGTTATATGATCGGTTCTCCGAGAAATTCTATTGTATATGCATAACGTGTACAGTATGTAGTAGCGTAAAATATGTTTGAAATGAAAAAGAATTAAATGAAAAACACAAAATGAAAAGGAAATATAAACAATAAACCCTAAACCCCTAAACGCCTAAACCTTTAGTCCCGGTTGGTGTAACCAACCGGGACTAAAGGTCCCCAGCCCCCGGCGCGCGCCGCCGGCCACGTGGCAGGGATTTAGTCCCGGGTCGTGGCCAACCGGGACTAAAGGGTGAGGGCCTTTAGTCCCGATTTATTAGTCCCGGTTGGGGAACCGGGACTAAAGGCCCTTCCCAACCGGGACTAAAGACCGTTTCTCCACTGGTGTGATAAGCTTTGCACATGGCGAAGTTATTTTCAAGTCTCTCCCTGACATGTTGATGGCTCTAAGTACAAGCACAATTATGAAGTGATAGCTAACTAATAGAAGGAATCAATTACTTTACAAATCTTCTGTAGTGGAACCTATCATTTTCGTGATCAAGGTCGGGCCCGAGCTATTCGAATCTCAAGTGAAATATGCTTTCACGTTGCTGCCTAGCTACAAGCCCATGTGACCAAATAACGACTTCCATACACTTTGTACACAACACACTTAACAATTTGCATACACTTTGTACAAAGCGGGAGGATCATTAATTGTCCCATCCTTTGAATCATTTCCTGCCCACAATTCATATTATTCACGCCAAGCTCAAGACGCCAAGGCCGAGAACAACAAGCAAATAGGAACCGTCTAACATCACTAAATCCCACCACCAGTTAATGACAACATACTAATCTGGCAACTTACTAAAAGAAGCAGCACATATAGTATTACTCCCTCCGATCAATATTACTTATCGCAACTTCAGTACAACTTTATAAAATTGTATTAAAGGCAAGTGATATGAATCGGAGGGGGTACTTAATTTAAACCACGGACAAGAAGCAACACCCGTACACCAATATTTCTTGAACCAGTGAAGGTAGAACAAATGATTTTACTACCAAGTTCGCCTCACTACCATCTGCATGATCTAACAACCGAAGGATATATTTTGCTCAAGGCATACTAATACTCCAAGACAAGCCTTCAGTAGGAGAGGACACATGACTTGTCATTGTTTCACCCAATCAATCAAAGTCAGAACGAGGTTTTAGCTTCAGAGCTAAAAATGTTCCCAAATGATAAGTGTCACAAGTCAGGTGGGTGGCACTCCGGCCCTGATGTTTTCGATGTCAATTGTAAGGATGACAATTTTCAGTCACACACGACAAGTTTCTGTCAAAAATAAACTGAAGCACGAAAATTTTCTTGCTTGGCAACTAAAGTTACCATCCTCGCGTCACTAAACTTGCCATCGAAAACGTTCAGAATTGCCATGCGCTCGTACCCGACGTTCGGTACTTATCAGGGTCCAAAACATTACCATCGTTCAACTCCCTATTTCAAGACACTTATTTTTTATGCCACTCATTCCAAAACGTGTTCTGCTTGCTTGCACCACATCCACATCAATCAAGTGATCTTTTTTTCTTCAGACGCCCACCAAATTAAAAGAAGAACCTTGGAAGAGCTGTAGGATCGCAAGAATGCGTGTGCATAAGTTCATGTGTGTACGTGGTCGCGTGCGTGTTGTGTGTGAATCAAATTCTAGATGCGGAACCGCAAGATGATACTACTATATACTACTATTGGTGAGCAGGGACCCACGGTGATAAGCTTTACACATGGCGAAGTTATTTTCAAGTCTCTCCCTGACATGTTGATGATGGCTCTAAGTACAGGCACAATTATGAATGGTGATATAGCTAACTAATAGATGGAATCGGTTACTTTACCAATTCTCCCTAGCGGAACCTATCATTTTCGTGATCAAGGTCGGGCCCGAGCCACTTGAATCTCATGTCAAATATGCTTTTACGATGCTGCCTAGCTACATGCCTATGTGACCTAATAACGACTTGCATACACTTTGTACACAACACACATAACGATTTGCATACACTTTGTAAAAAGCGGAAGGATCATCATCCCATCCTTTGAATCATTTGATGCACACAATTCATTTTATTCATGCCAAGCTCAAGATGTCAAGGCCGAAAAAAACAAGCAACTAGGACCCGTCCAACATTACTAAATCCCACCACCGACAACATGCTAATCTGGCAACTTACTCCAAGAAGGAACACATATAGTATTACTCCCTCCGATCCATATTACTTGTCACAGCTTTAGTACAACTTTGTAAGGGGTACTTAATTTAAACCACCCATAAGAAGCAACACCCGTACACTAATATTTCTTGAACCAGTGAAGGTAGAACACATGATTGCCACCAAGTTCACCTCACTACCATCTGCCTGATCTGACAAGTGAAGGATATATTTTGCTGAAGGCATACTAATACTCCAAGACAAGCCTTCAACAGGAGAGGACACATGACTTGTCATTGTTACACCCAATCAATCAAAGCCTGAACGATGCTTTTTCCTCAAAGCTAAAAACGTTCCCAAATGTTAAGTGCCACAAGTCAGATGCATGGCACTCAGGCCCTGATGTTTTTCGATGTCAATTCCAGTCGTGCAAGGATGACAATTTTCAGTGATACACAACAAGTTTCTGTCAAAAATAAACTGAAGCACGAAAGTTGTCATGCTTGGCGACTAAAGTTACCATTCACGCGTAACTAAACATGCCGTCGAAAACGTTCAGAGTTATCATGCGCTCGTAACCGACGTTCGATACTTATCAGGGTCCAAAACGTTACCATCGCTCAGCTCCCTACCATCTGTGCCACACTGCCACACTAGAAAAGAGTAGCCGTGAAGTGTATGGTAGCATTGCGTTGCCACAGAGCGTCAAAGCATACCTACAGCGGAGCACTCTAGGGGATTTTAACATGTTGAGGTACCAACATCCTCTAGTATGCAGCAGTGAACTCATTACCATAGAGCAACAGAAGTTTTTATATATTTCAGCATTACAATCTGGGATGGCATGGGGCCTAAAAAGCTATTTTATGGAGGTCAAGCCCTTGTAAATTCTCCATCGAGGTAATTGCACAAATAAACAACATTTGGAGCTGAGATAACAAAAAAAACTACAACTCTAGGACTAATAAGTAACAAAAACACAAATTGCTTTGATTAGTCACTTAATGAGAAATATGACGTTCGTGTCCCATGTGTTAAGTGACTAGAGGGACGGCTCGGCTTGAGCCTCTGAAAAAAATATAATATTCAAAGTTTAAAAAGAATAGAATTTTTGAAATTTTTGAAAAATATGTAGTAATTTAGTAGATCTTTCTTGATCAATCTAGGAAATTTTCATCCTATTTTACTTAACAAGTTTGGATAGTTTTTGTAAGTCAACTCATTCACGTTCATACAAAAACTGTCCAAGCTTTAAAACGGCCAAGTAAAATAGGCTAAAAATTTCCCGGATTTATTAACAAAGATGGACTGATTACTACAGATTTTAAAGGTGACTGTAAGATACTACGACATTGTACATTGTTGCTGGAGAAGAAAGAAGCCCAGACGACCGGTGTCATAGCAATAGCAGTACTACGACATTCTCAGAAGAAAAAAATAGCAGTACCACGACGATATGATGCTGACTTACGATGATGGAATGGTCATTGAGGTAACAAGTGGGAGACGAGATTATATGGAGTAACAGATGACAGCTAACATATCATCGACACACTCTGTTAGTGTAGAATCATCGATGCATATTCTTATTAATAAACAGCTGGACTTTGGCAAGATATGGATGCATGCATGGAAATTAGTTCATCACTACATACAGGAAAGATCAGTTCCTTCCTGGAGTAACAAACCAGCGGCTTTGTTTGTTGGCACAGACCCGTACGTCGAGTACTTTCCGACGTACTTTGTACGACGCGGTTCCAACGACCTGTGCTTTCGGCCGTCAAGAAATACACGCGTACGTATAAAAGATCCAAGCAGGCAAGGAGGTGGATTGATTCGGTGGAAGCTAGCTAGCTACGACGTACGCTAGGCAAAGCTGGCTGGCTGGAACTAATTCACGCGAGGAACACACACGATTTGATTGCTAAACAGGAGCGTGTCGTCCCTGTTGTTTTATTGCTTTTTCGATCTGGTTCGGTACAAGATTTACAGGGTACACGTACCTATATATATATCAGCCTAGCAACTAGTACTTAGCAAACCTAATCGGTATCTAATACTAGTCCTACTCTGACTCACATATATGCACGTGCGTGTACACCTAGGTGATCCGGATACGGCGACTATGTCGGGTTTAATTCCAACATTGTTGTCCTGTAAAGGATATTAATCAGACTGTGTTTCAGTGTGACTGAAACACTGATTTTCTGATGTGCTATCAACAGCCAAGACACAGACACTTCATGCATTTAGTGCAAACCACCAATGCAATACTCCACTGATGAATAATGTCGCTTCAGTACTTTCACTTCAAACAGTTTTGGTGTTTGCAGGGAATAGTGCTGCCGCAGAACAGAGCTTAGAAGTCGACAACATATCCCACAAGGCACAAGCCTAAAATCATCGATATGAGAAGATACAACACACTTCCACTTCAACCAAGAACCTAGTCCATACCTTTATACTGGTATGAATTGGTGAAATCGAAACCATCTCAGCCATCCAAGATATTTGAAGTGGGAATATCTTGTATCGCCTCATCCAGAAGAGTAGAGTTAATCGGGAACCAACCGTACGCACGCAAGTGACTCAATATAGTAGGGCACTGTGCTTCATTAATGATGTCCCTTTTACGCACTCAAGGAAGGATGAAAACAGTTTGTGCCGTTCGAGTCACCGTAAGCAAGAACATCTACAGAAGAAAGCTTATGTCTCAATACCAATACCATATCCCAAAGTTAACAGCCTCAAATCATCTAGACGAGTTGATAAAAGATACTTCCACTTCAACCATGAATCTAGTCCATATTTTTATACTAGTTTAAAAGTTATGACTTAGTGAAATAAAATGATCTCGGCCATCCAATATATTAGAAGTGGAAGTTAATCAAACCGCTGTTCAACTTTTTTATGTATCACCTCTTCCAGAAGAGTGGGTCTTCAAATAAGAGAGTTAATCAAACCGCTGTTCAACTTTTTTTCTCTCCATAAATTGACCAACTAACAAAGACGGATTAGGTGGAAAGGGAAGAGGCGAAGGCATCACCTACCAACGTATGTACAGCCAGCTCTCATTTAATAGTAAAGATAAGATTTCAATCCTTTGATAGCTAGATGATTTTGCTAGAAATGGAAAAGCAAATCAAAACTACAAAAGTTGGCCAGATGGAAGGAAAAACAATACTAGTTAATGTTGATGTTTTATTTTCTAAACATAGTATAACTCAGGAAGTTGTGATGCTGTGATTGGAGATGAAAAAAGTGATGGTGTGGCATGCATGTGGAGCGTATTGCCTCCTTCATGTGCTAAGTCCTTTCTGCGACTCGAATGCTAAGAAAGAGATGTTGGGCCATGTGGGAGCTTCCTTCTCTGAATATAGTCCACCTACTGCACTTACGCGTGCGCACATATTATTAACAATTGAATACATAAATTGTTTCACTTGTGCGTGCTTATCTATTTACTCTTAGTTATCTTACATTGCCTCTTAGTCCCCTGGTTAGGGTTTCCCTATATAAGTGTGGCTTCTATCTCAACCAATCTGACCTTGTTTCAGTGCGACTGAAACACTGATTTTCGGCATGCTCCAACTTCCCAATTAAAGGCTGGTGCTATCAACACCCAAGACCTCGACTCTTTGTACGTCTAGTGCAAACCCACTCCACTAATGCAATACTCCACTGATGAATAACATCATTATGTTTAGAGCATAGTAGCATTGTGCTTTGGTACTGTTCACAGACTTGATGTTTAGTACTGTCATCATGCCCTTCGGATCACAGCAGGTAAGAACTGCCTCAGAACAGAGCTTAGAAGTCGATAACATATCCCAAGAGGCACAAGCCTAAAATCATCGAGATGAGGCGACACAACATATTTTCACTTCAACCAAGAAACTAGTCGATACTTTTACATATACAGTACGAGTTGGTGAAATCGAAATCTCAGCCATCCAATAAATTTGAAGTGGGAGTATCTTGTACTGCCTCGTCCAGAAGAGTTAATCTGGAACCAACCTACACAGCAAGTGTCTCAATCTCACGTATGACCATAAGATATATAGTAGAGCCTTGTGCTTCCTTACTGATGTCCCTTGTACACATACAAGGGTAATGAAAACGAGCTTAAATGTAAATGTTAATACCATATCCCAAAGGTAACAGCCTTAAATCATCTAGACGAGGTGATCCAGATACTTCCACTTCAACCAAGAATCTAGTCCATATTTGTACACTAGCTTATCAAACTATCTCTCAACAATACAATATTTTAGAAGTAGAAGTATCTTGTATCACCTCTTCCAGAAGAGTGCTCTTCACATAAGAGAGTTAATCAATCCCCTGTTCAAGTTTTTTCTCTCCATAATAAATTGCCCAACTAACAGAGACGACACACTTCACTGCATATGTATATAGTTCTTGCAATATACTCCCTCCATCCCATAATATTACATCCAATATGCACACATATTGGATGTAATAAGATCTTATATTATGGTACAGAGGGAGTATATTTGTATAACATGGATTGCACATGACGAACTAATGGTAAAAGGTAAAGCTCATGATTCAAATTGGTCAGACATGCAATCTGGGCAGAAATCAGCAAACCGTAGACAACATACCGTATTGACATACAGTTCTGCTAACCGACTTTAGTGAATTCGATCTTGTTGTTTGGCAGATTCCTCCCCATGCCCACCAAGATCTTGACCAGTAGGTGGACAGAAGTATCACCATCTTGGTATATGATTTGACTAAGCCTAAGGTTCTCATACTTGAAATCCTCCAGGTCTTCAGAAGTGTCCTGCAGGCGTTCTCTCATCTCCCTGTTATGCCTATAATCCAAGACCTGTTGAACAGCACAACAGAATTAATATTATGGACTAAATTGAGTTATGGTAATAGATCATGAAAGAAGACGTAGGAGCACCTGGCAACAGCGCAAAGTGAGTTTCTTCAGGTTAGGCGAGTTGTGCAGGTAGTGGTGCAGCCCGAGGAAGTCGTCGCTGATATGACACTCATCCAGCAACAAGCTTCTCAGGTTCTCAAACTTGAATACAGGAAGATCCTCATGAGTCACATAGAACAACTGAAACCAAGACAATCATTTTCTTGTCTTTAAATGGCCACAGATATAGGAGATGCAAACTGAATAAAAGGGGAGAATATACCATAACCGCAAAACGCGACAAGCGCAAGGTAGTCACGTTTGAAAGCGCACCAAGAATACCCAGTTGGCGCTTCACGCATTTCTCGATCAAGGGCAGATGAATCGACGCGTCGACAAGAGACAACATGGCATGTGATTCAGTTGTATTAATAATGTGATCAAGCTCCCCGTCCAGGCATAGAGAAACAAGAGCAGGAGCCTCTATAATCAACGCAAAAATCTCGTCGTCGTGCACCATGTAGTAGCCATCGAAGATGGCCAATTTCTTGAGTGAGGAGGAGACGATCTTAGCATTGCTGGTGAGCAATAAGCTGCAGTATCTCAGTTGCACGTCCTCCAGAGCAGGGCAGCGGGAGCTGATGTGTTGCACGACCGGAAACGGCCTGAAGAACTTGTAGGCCAGCTTTGGACAGGGGCGGTTGGCCACCGTCGACTGCGCGTATGGCTGTAACTTGAGTAAGACTTGTTCACCCTCCTCGAATGTGCGCTCGGTCCGATGCTTGTCTGCTTTGTGCTTGAACCGATTCTGAGCGCGCGCCAGCTGCGCCCGGAGTGCGTCAGTACGCGTGGCCCAGTCCAGATCCGCTCTTGCCTCCTCCGGTATATTGGCGGCGAGTGTTGGCAGTCCCCCGAGATTGGGCTCCTTCCCATACAGAGCTTGGAAGGGGGAAGTGTTTGTCAAACAAGAGATGTTCAGTTAGAGATAAATAGATAGGCTCACGGCATAGCTGTCATATTCGGTTGTAACTACCTAGCTTATCTCTCTTATTTCTTATTCCTCAAGTTGTATCTCTAACCGACTATGTACGCGTGATCAGGCCCGCAACCTGCATATATAACACGCACATGTCTCCCTCGACAGGGTAAGACGTTTCTGCCAACACACATGGTAATCAGAGCTATCCTACTTCCCATCTAAGCCTCCCCGATTGCATCTATGCCTAGCCATGTCGTCCTCCTCCGGCGCTTCCCAACCTAGCCTCACTGGCCAGGTCACCGAGAAGCTTTCCTGCACGAACTACATGTTGTGGCGCACGCAGATCACACCGCAACTGCGTGGCGCCGGTGTCTTCGGCTATGTCGATGGCACTTCGCCGGAACCAGCCAGGCTCCTCGCCACCAGGGACAAGGATGGCAAGGAGACCTTAGAGCCAAATCCTCTCCACCCTCTCTGGGTCCGGGAATATCAACAGGTGGTCAGCTATCTGCTGAACAACCTGTCCAAGGAGGTGCTCGCCACGGTGACCACGATCACCACGGCGCGCGGACTCTGGACTGCGCTGGCAGGCATGTACTCGTCGCAGTCACTAAGCCGCATCAACAACATCCGTACCTCGCTCATCAACGCGCAGAAGGGCAACCAATCTGTTGCCTCCTACTTCGCCTCCATGCGCGGTCTTGCCGACGAACTAGCGGCGGCTGGAAAACCGATCCAGGATGATGAGCTGATTTCGTACATCCTCCATGGGCTGGACCTTGACTACCAGCCCCTGGTCTCCGCTCTCGATGCCCGTGTCACTCCTGTCTCCCTCGACGAGATCTTCTCCATGCTCAGCAACTTTGATCAGAGGATGGCACAGTTTCACGGCACGGGCGGCGGCGTCTTCAAGTCTTCTGCAAACGCTGCATCCCGCGGACGTGGTGGCGGCCCTTGCTCGCGTGGTACTCCCCGCAACAAAGGGAGGTCCGGCGGCAGCGGGAACGGCAGCGGACAAGGACATGGCGGCGGCTCCAGCAACAAGGGACGCCGGGGCGGCGGCTCTGGCAAGTCCCGTCCGGATACCCCACGGTGTCAGATCTGCGGTAAACCAGGCCACGCCGTGAAGGACTGCTGGTACCGCTATGAGGACGATGATGACTCCTCCCAAGATGATGACAAGGTTGCCGCCGCTGCCGATGGCTCCTATGGGGTCGACACCAACTGGTATGTCGACAGTGGCACCACGAACCATATCACCAGCAAGCTGGAGAAGGTAACCATGAAGGACAAATACCGTGGCAAAGATCAGATCCACACTGCTAGTGGAGAAGGTATGAAAATACGTCACATTGGTCACTCAATATTTAGTACCCCTTATCGTAAACTTCATCTTAAGAAAATTCTGCATGTTCCTAGTGCAAACAAGAATCTCCTTTCCGTTCATAGAATTGCCATTGATAATCATGTTTTCCTCGAATTTCATCCTTATTTCTTTTTGATCAAGGATCAGGTAACGAATAAAATCCTCTATCGAGGTAGATGTGTTCAAGGGCTTTACCCGTTGATTCCGGAGCGTAGGAGATTCAATAAACAAGTCTATGGTGTTGTCAAACTTTCGTCAACACGATGGCACGATCGATTAGGACATGCTTCTTTTTCTTTAGTTGAAAAGTTACTTAGGAAAAATAAGCTGCCGTTTGTTGGAGAGCGTCATGTTGAAGCCACTTGTGATTCATGTCAACGAGCTAAGAGTCATCAATTGCCTTATCCAATTTCTACTAGTATCTTTACCAAACCATTACAATTAATTTTTTCTGATGTTTGGGGTCCTGGCCCTACCTCTGTTGGTAGACATACCTATTACGTGAGTTTCATTGATGACTACAGCAAATTCTCTTGGATCTATCTTCTTAAGAAAAGGTCCGATGTGTTCCAAGTTTTAAAAAAAATTCAAGCTCTTGTTGAACGCAAGTATGACAGCAAAATCATTGCTTTTCAATCTGATTGGGGAGGGGAGTACGAAAATTGAACTCCTTCTTCCAAACTCTTGGCGTTTCCCATCATGTGTCATGCCCCCATGCTTACCAACAAAACGGCTCGGCCGAACGTAAGCATCGACACATTGTTGAAGTAGGGCTTGCACTTTTAGCAGGGGCTTCCATGCCTCTCAAGTTTTGGGATGAAGCTTTTCTCACTGCTGTTCATATCATCAAAATGCTTCCTAGTCGTGTTATTAACAATGACACTCCAGTAGAAAGACTTCTTCACACCAAACCAGACTATACGTCTCTCCGTGTTTTTGGGCATGCATGTTGGCCCAATCTCCGTCCATACAACAATCGCAAGCTCATGTTTCGCTCCAAACAATGTGTATTTCTTGGCTATAGTGCTCAACACAAGGGTGTAAAATGCCTAGATGTCTTTACGGGTCACGTCTATATCTCTCGTGATGTCATCTTTGATGAGACAAAAATTCCCTTCACTGATCTCCATCCTAATGCTGGTGCCCTTCTTCGCCAAGAAATTCTCCTTCTACCACCTCACCTCACCGGTTTTGATCAAGGGGGAAATAATATTGATGATCAATTGTTGACTAACCCCACTAATGGTGTGCATGAGACTTGTGCTGCTGAAACAGGAGAAAACAACGAAGAAAACGCCGCCATTGGGACAAATCTTGGGCCATATCACATGTGCCCCGACATAGGAGACATATTCGCCTTGGGATCCGTTCGTCACGAGGAGACAAGATCCTCCTCGGGATCGGTTGCTGCAGATGCGGGCGCGTCTGATGCGCCAGGCGCAGGCGCAGGCACGCGCGCCGACGCTCCTGGACCGCGGACGACACGCGGCTACTCTCCACTGTCGCGCACCGCCCTCAACTCCGCGCCAGTCTCCTCCTGCCACCTGGCGTGCTCCAACTTGTCGACGTGATGCACAGTTCCCCATCCAACCGGTGCAGTACAAGCGTCGCGGTTCGGGTCTTGCGGCTAGTGTGGGGACATGCGCGGGACTCGGTGCTGATCACCCCCACGACAGGCGCGACAGGCGTGAACTCCCGCGCTGCTGGATCTTCTGCACCTCCTTCAGGCGCCATGCAGCGGTCATTAGCCACAGAGGATCCCACCAAGACGACGCCTGACGCTGCAGCTGCCGAATCTCTCTCGAGATCAGATGTGGCGGCTGAAACTCCTGTGCAGCACACCAGATCTTCTGCGGCCAATGATCTGGTGCCCTCATCTCCTCGACGCACTCGGCTGCAACATGGGGTAATACAACCTGTTAACTACAAACATATAACCAAACATGGCATGGTTTGTTCTACAGGTGAACCAGGTGAGCCCCATACACTTGATGAAGCACTTAGTGATGAAAAATGGAAGAAAGCTATGAATGAAGAGTATATTGCACTAAAGAAAAACAAGACATGGCACTTGGTTCCCCCACAACAAGGTAAAAATTTGATTGATTGCAAGTGGGTATTTAGGATTAAAAGAAAATCTGATGGAACCATTGATCGGTATAAGGCTAGGCTTGTTGCAAAGGGCTTCAAACAACGATATGGCATAGATTATGAGGACACCTTCAGTCCGGTTGTTAAGGCTGCCACTATTCGCCTTGTTTTATCTATTGCTGTATCCAAAGGTTGGAGTCTCAGACAGCTAGATGTGCAGAATGCGTTTCTCCATGGTGTTCCGGAAGAGGAAGTGTATATGAAACAACCTCCTGGGTTTGAAAATAAAAACACCCCCTCTTATGTGTGCAAACTTGATAAAGCCTTGTATGGATTAAAGCAAGCTCCAAGGGCATGGTACTCCCGTCTCTGTCATAAAATGCAGGCACTTGGTTTTGTTCCTTCTAAATCTGACACCTCATTGTTTATTTACAACAAGTCCAACACATGCATATTTGTCCTCATATATGTTGATGATATCATTGTGACAAGCTCATCTAATGAAGCAATCACAGGGCTCCTAAAGGACTTGAGTGCAGATTTTGCTTTGAAGGACCTTGGAGACTTGCATTATTTCCTTGGAATTGAGGTGAAGAGACACAAGGATGGACTTCATCTCTGTCAGGAAAAGTATGCAACTGATCTTGTCAAGAAGTCTGGTCTACAAGGTTGTAAACTCTCACCCACTCCATTGTCCAGCTCAGAAAAATTAACTCTTGCAGAAGGTTAACTCTTGAGTCAAGAGGACAACACAAAATACAGAAGTCTAGTAGGAGCACTCCAGTATTTGACTCTGACTAGGCCTGATATTTCCTTTGCTGTCAATAAAGTCTGCAAGTTTCTTCATGCACCCACTACTGTTCATTTGACTGCTGCAAAACGTATAGTCAGATATGTGAAACACACTTTGAGCATAGGCCTGAATTTCAGCAAGTCAACTTCCACTCTTGTCAGTGCCTTCTGTGACTCTGATTGGGCAGGCTGTCCTCATGACAGATGCTCAACTGGTGGTTTTGCAGTATTTTTTGGACCTAACTTGATATCATGGTATGCATGAAAACAAGCTACTGTTTCCAGGTCAAGCACGGAGGCAGAGTACAAGGCACTAGTAAATGCTACAGCTGAGGTCATATGGGTTCAGTCCATGCTAAAGCAACTTGGAGTGAAAAATGCAAAGGTTCCTTGTTTATGGTGTGACAATCTTGGTGCTACTTATCTTTCTGCGAATCCAGCCTTCCATGCTAGAACAAAGCATATAGAGATTGATTTTCACTTTGTGAGAGAAAGAGTGGCTCGAAAGCAACTTGACATCCGCTTTGTGCATTCCAGAGATCAAGTCGCAGATGGATTCACAAAGGCCTTGCCCACACGACAATTTGAAGATTTCAAACATAATCTCAACTTGTCTAAGTTGTGATTAAGGGAGGGTGTCAAACAAGAGATATTCAGTTAGAGATAGATAGACAGGCTCACGGCATAGCTGTCATATTCGGTTGTAACTACCTAGCTTCTCTCTCTTATTTCTTATTCCTCAAGTTGTATCTCTAACCGACTATGTACGCGTGATCAGGCTCGCAACCTGCATATATAACACGCACCCGTCTCCCTCGACAGGGTAAGACGTTTCTGCCAACGCACAGTGTTCAGCAAGGAGTGGTAGGTAGTATTGTACCAGAATTACGCCGTTGGCAGCCACTTTCGCCACATGGAGGGTGTGTCATGGACGGCGCATCGCAAGTACATCTCCAGGCACTGGTTCACACGCTCGCTTTGTCCGTCTATCTGTGGGTGGTATGCCGTGGAGGAACTCAGCTTGGTGCCGGCGGCGTCGAGGATGGCGCGCCACATGTTGCTGGTGAAGATGCGGTCGCGGTCGGAGACGATGGAGTGAGGAACGCCGTGCAGCTTGATGATGTTATCCCAGAAGGCACGTGTCATCGAGACGGCCGTGAAGGGGCGACGAAGAGGCACAAAGTGTGCGTACTTGGTGAAGCGGTCGACGACGACCATGATGACCTCGTAGCCCTCGGATGCCGGCAGTCCCTCGATGAAGTCCATGGTGAGGTCCTGCCAGGGCTCCGTGGGCACAGGAAGTGGCTGAAGCAGGCCCGGCGGCTTGATGTGTTCGTGCTTGGCATGCTTGCAGACCTCGCACTGGCGCACGAACTCCTCCACCGCTTGCTTGATGCCATGCCAGGCGAAGTGCTTCTTGACGCGCTGATAAGTTGCGGTGACGCCGGAATGGCCCCCCACTGCGCTTGCGTGGAAGGCGTTGATCAGCTTGGTTTGAATGGCCAAATTGGCGCCAATCCAGAGGTTGTCGTGGAAGCGGATGACGCCTTGCCGAAGCTTGTAGCCTTGCTCGTCAGGGCTGGAGACGGTTAGTCGTTGGAGGAGGTCTTGGGCGTCCGCATCGGTCTCGTAGGAGTTGGCCACCTCTTGAAGCCATTGTGGTTGGCATGTTAACAGGGCGTCGAGAGCGAGGAGGTGGCCGACGCGTGAAAGGGCATCCGCCGCGCCGTTCTCGACGCCTCGCCGGTACTTGAAGGAAAAATGGAGTCCGACTAGCTTGGACATGGCCTTGTTGCGTCGAAGCTCTGTGTCCAATTGCTGATAGCCCAAGCTGCACAAGCTCTTGTGGTCGGTAACGATAACGAACGGAGCACGCTGGAGGTAGCGGCGCCACTTCTCGATGGCCATGATCACGGCGAGAAACTCCTTCTCATAGATGGAGAGGCGTTGGTTGCGTACCCCCAATGCCTTGCTGAGATAGGCCATGGGGTGGCCATCTTGGACGAGCACCGCCCCAAATCCGGTGTCGCACGCGTCCGTTTCGATGGGGAAGGGGCGCGAGAAATCCGGCAGTGCGAGGACTGGCGTGTTGACCATGGCGTTCTTGAGTAAGTCAAATGCTGCTTGGGCTTGCTCTGACCAGGCGAATCCTTTCTTGGTGAGGAGTTGAGTCAGCGGCTTGGCGATGATTCCATAACGGGGCACGAATTTGCGGTAGTACCCCGTGAGACCGAGGAAACTATGCAACTCTGTTGCATTTGTTGGAGTAGGCCACTCGCGCATGGCGCTTGTCTTGCTGGGATCGGTGGCCACTCCCTGCTTGGAGATCACATGGCCCAAATACTCGATGCGAGGCTAGCCAAACGAGCATTTGGACTCCTTGGCATACAGTTGATGTTGACGTAGGATGCCAAAAACACTGCGGAGGTGCTCCACATGTTCCTGCAGGGTACAGCTGAACACTAGAATGTCATCAAGAAATGAAATGACAAACTTACGGCCCGGGCCGGAGAAGACAGAGTTCATTACGCATTGGAATGTTTGTGGTCCATTGGTGACACCGAAGGGCATGACTTTGAACTGGAAGTGGTCGTGGTGTGTTTTAAAAGCAGTCTTCTCTTCATCACTCTCCCGCATCCGAATTTGATGGTATCCGGCTCGTAAGTCAATCTTGGAAAAGAACGCTGCGCCTGCGAGTTCATCCAAGAGTTCATCTATGATGGGCAGGGGGAACTTGTTCTTAATGGTGACAGAGTTGAGGCGATGGTAATCCACGCAAAACCTCCAAGTACCGTCCTTCTTCTTCACCAGCAGCACGGGAGACGCGAATGGGCTCATGTTGTGTGTGATCACCCTGGTGCGTAGCATTTCCGTAACTTGCCGCTCGATCTCGTCTTTCTGCAATGGTGAGTAACGGTAGGGTCGGCAATTAATTGGTGCTACTCCAGGTTCCAGATTAATGGCGTGATCATACTGTCTGTGAGGCAGTTGAGTAGTGCGTTCCTCGAATATGTGCCGGAACTCCGTGAGCACTTGTTGAATGACGGAAGGAATTGATTCCTCTGAATTGTGTGACGACAGGGCCTGCATGTCCAGAAGAGCAGCTCCCCAAATCTCATTTTTCTCATGCAGCTGCCACAGTTGACTCGCATCAAGAGTTGTAATGGATGGTGGTTCGTCAGACCTGACACCTGTGAGATGTACTGCTGCCCCTTCACAAGCAAACTAGATGATCTTCAGGTTCCAGTCACACTGCATTGGGCTGTGCTGGGCAAGCCAATCGACTCCTAAGACAGCGTCATAGGCCCCGAGTTGCAGAACGCGCATGTCTGTACTGAACTTGTGTCCTTGTGCAGTCCATTGCAGATGCGGAACAATTTCCATGCATTGCAATTGTTGACCGTTGGCCACTCGAACAGCAACCCTGGGTATGATCTGGGTCGTCATGGTGATGCGTGTGGTACCGCCGGAATCCACTAGCAACAGCATGGTCTGATCCCCAACAGTGGTGTGTAGGCGAATAGTTTCCGCAGCTTCTGTGCCCTCGACTGCGTTGGCTGACAGCACATAGCATGCCGGTTCAGTTGCCGCTGGCTCTCAAGAAGTTCGAGGGCACGCACCGCATCATCTGACAGTACCTCCCCATACTCTCCAATCTCAATTGTCAACAGCAGAGCAGAGCGTTTGCATTGGTGTTCCCTTGAATACTTCTCCCCACAGCGAAAACAGAGACCATTTTGACGTCTGAAATCGCGTAACTGTTGCTCACAACCGAAATCATCGGCAGGCTTGACACCTGCAATCAGTCATGGTGGAAGCGCTGCTGGTCCCGTCGCTGTTGCTGCTGGTGGACGCCCTGGTGGTAGCGTAGTGAAGGGTAGTGGTGGTGGTGGCCTACCTGCAGGCAGGGGCCGCAACTTGGGGCGTTGGTTCTCCAGCTCTTCTTCCCGAATCCTTGCAAAAACAGTGGCCCTTGTGATGATATTGGGAGCCTGAATGCGTACCGCAGCGCGGAGCTCATCCTTGAGGCCCAGCAGAAATTGGGTGACAAAGAATTTCGGGCTGAGAGTGGCATCTAGTGCTAGCAAATTGTACATGTAGACCTCAAATTAGTGCCTGTAGTCAATCACGCTGCCGGTCTGTCGCAACTGCAAAATATTGTGCATGATTGACTCGAATTCTTTTGGGCCAAACTCTTCCACCAGAGCACGGCTGAACATATCCCAATGGAGAGTGGGATGCTGTTGTTGAAATGCTCAGAGCCAGAGCGCGGCATGCCCCTCCACATAGAGAGCCATGGTTTCCACCCAGTTGTGTTCAGGCACGCGATAGAGCTCAAAATAAGCCAGACAACGATCAAGCCATAGTCGCGGACCATCCCCCTCGAAGCGGGGAAAATTGTGTTTAGGTGGCTTGGTGAAGTACTCCTCCCTTGGCTGATGTAGGTGGGCGCGCTCGGGTGAAGCCGGTGGGTGCGCTGGTCTGGAAAGCAAGGGCGGCCCATCGTTGACCAATCGCACGAGCGGTTGGCTGCTGGCAAACGCGTGTGAAATGGCAAAGCCGTCGGATGCAGGGCAGTCGGATGCAGTACCACACGTGGCTCTGGTGGTGGTGGTGGTGCCGCGGGGTGCTGGGTCCCTTTCTTGGGAGGCGGCATGTGAAGCACGGCCGTGGATTCGTTGTCGGATCTGTCGGTGAGAGCCGACGAGGCCGAGGAAGAAGCCCCCTTGCGGACGTCGTCGACCTCGGCTTGGGTGAGGCCGATCTGCTTCGACAGACTCTGCAACTCATGCGACACTTGCTGGTTGAACGCGGCTTGCACCTCCGTGTGTTTCTCGGCCTCGATCTTCTCCTCGTCGAAGCGCTCGAGTAGCTTCTCCATGAGAGCCGTGAGATTGGATGTTTGCTGCTCCATGGTGGCCATGAGCTGCCGCGTCTGCGCAGAAGGCTTGGACGGCGCGGTTGCTCCCGCTCTGAACAAATCGAACCCTGCACAGGATTTTGGGCGAATTCACCGAAGCAAATCCGCACCTGATGCAGTGGATGTTACCGATTGTCAAAAGGATGTGGGTGCGGCGGCGCGTATCTGATAGTGGTGGGGGAAAAAAAATTAGGCTCTAGATACCAATTGTGACGTCCGATGAACCCTAGGGATGGGGATCGGCCGCACGAGAGGGAAATTGGGGTTATGTGAGGAGAGAACAGGAGGAAGAGAGGAGAAGAGGGTGAGATCGGGATTCAGTCTTATCTCATTGCATAACGAGTTCAGTCATACATGGTAGGTTAAGTACTCCACTCGACAGGCCACATGCGGCCCAAACACTCACGGGCTTCAGCCCACTCACTTACAACCCGGTTCCTCTCTCCTCACCTATTCCATGTCCACTGATACACTAGTATCAGGTGTGACAGGCTCCCAAGATCTGTCAGTTTCACATTAGAGAGGCCGAAGAGATGCAACCTTTTGAGCCGGAAAGGCCATGCCTCGCCTTGACCTATGGCGCGGCGGACCCAATGGTCAGAAGTCCTATAGCTGTAGCTGGAGGTGTGCAGCCGGAAGTCCTCCAGGAGCGCGATGTCATGGCTGCACAGAAGGTTGCTGGTGAAGTTGTCGATATTGTTGCCGGTCTCCTCCACGTCGATGTGGAGGCAGGGCACGGTGCGCCAGAGGTGCCTCCACCTCGTGGGCAGCACGCATGTCCTCACCATCTGCAGGGCCTTGCAGGGCCGTCCTGCTATTTTGGGGGCCTCGGGCGAAACTAAAACTCGGGGCCCTTTTCGTAATTTAAATTTTTGAGTGTAGAAACTTTATTTTTAAAGCTCATACTCTCGTTAAATTCATGTATAATCTAGAGGTAGGTCATCATATCTGGTTGGGGAACCCCATGACCCGGGTACCCATTGACATTTTTTTGAATCAACAAAGCTGGACGAGAATTCTAAAAAAATTAGTAAAAATATAATCAAGATCTCTACTTATATAAAAGACTCAGTTGGTTATAATGGCGTGTGTGTCATCCGCTATGCTTTATCATCCAGTCTGCATCTAAGAGCATCTCTAGCAGACCCATATAACTCACCAACCCGCAAAATAACCGCCATTTTACAGTTCTGTGCTGAAAAAGTGTCCCGAACAGACCCCGTAAACGACTCCAGCCTGTAAACTTTTTTAAGGAGCACGGTAAACATCCCCACCAAACATGTGAATATAAGGATTTCGGAGCCAACCCGAGGGTGCCCTGTATATGCGAAAGACCGTTGGTGGGAGACCAACTGCCATCGAAACCTTCATGGCTTGCTCCCGGCCGCCGCCCCTTCCATCCCCGGCCGGCCGGCGGCCGCCGCCCGTCCGTCCTGGCCGCCACCGCCGCCCCGCCCGTCCTGGCGGCCGCCCTGCTCGTCCTGGCCGGATTCGGCGACGTAGACGGGAGCTAGCTAAATCATGGATTCGACAACCGGAGCTAGCTAGCTCCTGGATGGATTCAGCGACCAGAGCTAGCCAGCTACTGCGACGGTCGCTTCGTGCGAGCCGTCCTAGACGCCGGCGACTCCGTATTTAGCTGTTTCATGTGCTCTCCGTCGGCTTTTAGGAACGAATTTAGTTGAGCATGGACACGGACGAGAGGAAGAAGAAGATATGGGGGAAAATGTAAGCAAAAATTCAATTTACAGTTTAAGTTTAAGGGGTCTGTTCGGCCGCAGCTCGAACCGACCCTTAAAACGCGTTTTCCACGAACTGAAAACGCGGTTTTCAGTTTTGCGTTTTAAGGGGTCTGCTAAAGATGCTCTAACGGATGCGAGGTAGGTTAAGTTCTTGGAAAGAGACCCCGACCACTCTGACCCATGTTTGCAGAAAATCCCTTGGTCACTCCAAATGCCTGAACCCTTTCCCACATCATCCAAACAAATAAGAGGGATATACTTTGGATGATTGCTCACATATTTTGAGTGATAATATATCGACAACATGGTGATTATTTTTTTCAAGTTTATGAACAAGTATCAGTTTATTTTGGATTTGTTGCAATGCACAAGCAATTTGCTAGTGCGTGTATATATACCTGAATCCATTCAAAACCTATACTCATATGAAATAGTTTATACACACAAACATGATGTTGAAAATAAAAAAATGCAAATCATAAGTTGACCAGAGCAAAAGCTATGCGTCATATTTGCAAAGATAAATTGCTTAATTAATTAATAAGGAATATTGTGTACCTCAGATTAGTTGGATCAACGTCGGGATGGTTTGGGCGCGGCGATGATACGAAGTAGACTTGCACCGGCAACGTGATGTACATGGGTGTGTGTCAGTACGGTAGGCTCGGCGATGACACGATATGGATCACTTCTCATGTGGAGATTGGAGAACCAAGTTCGCCGGTGAAACGACGGCTTGCGAACAGATCCGGGGTTGCAAAATAGCGATTGGATCTCGGAAGGTAATTAGGAAAGCGAACAGGCGCGCGTTCATGGGAGCAACTAATTAGGGAGTACTCCCTCGAAAGCTTTCCAACGATCACTCTCACGCGTCGCCACTTGGCGCGTTCTCAGCCGCTGCCACGTGTCGTGCTCTGAGCGTTTTCTTCGGATTTTATTTTTTCGCACGCCTTTTAGATTTTTTTTTCAGGTTTTTTTTGGTGTTCCGGTCTTTCTTAGCTTTTGGACGAAAAAAAATCAATTTTTTTCGTGCTAAAAAACGCGTTTTCTGTTTTTTTTTTTTTGCGAGAGGCACGGTTTTTCTTTCGCGAGAGGCACGGCCGTGCCTCTCGGAAAGGAAAAAAACGCGTTTTTAGTTTTTTTTTTCTTTTTCGCTAGAGGCATGGTTTTGCTTTCGCGAGAGGCACGGTCATGCCTCTCGAAAAGGAAAAAAAACGTGTTTTCTGTTTTTTTTTCGCGAGAGGTACGGTGTTGCTTCCGCGGCCGTGCCTCTCAGAAAGGGAAAAAAATGCGTTTTCTGTTTTTCTTTTCTATCGCGAGAGGCACGGTTTTTTCGTCCCGGTTTTTTCGTGAAAAAAAAGTTCGTCAAAACATATCCACATGGATCTAGTTTTAAAGATCTTGACGCGAATAACCCAATGGTGAAAACGGTTCGAGATTTGGACGCACGGTTTAAGAGATGAAACGTTTTGAAAATACGGATTTACGAAAAAAGGGAAAACTCCCCGGTTACGACAAGTGGCACACATGCAGTGCGCCACTTGTCGCAACCTGGGAAGGTGGGAGTGATCCCTGAAAAGTGTACTCGTCAATTAGTGATTTCGCGCGTTCAAGGCTACAACTTACGATGAGTTGAGGAACCGTCTACATGTGTGGGCTACCTACGTCTGCATGCCCAGCCCATATGTACTGCTTAACCTTGTTTTTTTGAATGATTGTACTGCTTAACTGTGTACCTTGGGTGGGGCCCCTGCATCTTGGGAGCCTGGGGCGGCCGCCCTCTCTGCCCCCGCCCCCCCTCAGGGCCGGCCCTACGGCCTTGAGCCGCGACATGATGGCGTGAAGGAGGTCGTTCGGCAACGCGCTCAGACGGTCGCCGGCATGCCCGACGGCGCCGCCCCCACACGCATCAAGGCTGCTGCTTCTGTCTTCGCTAGCCGCATCACCACAGCCGCCACCTGCATTGTGCGGATGCTTCGGCTTGGTGGAGGCGTGCGTGCGGCGCCCTCCAACCATTTTATTTGGTTTGGGATTATTGCAGTACGAGGGAGGGGGGAGACGGTGGGCGCTTGTGTTTATATGCACCGATGGTGGGGACGTGGCTTTTTAGAGCTCATACACCCGGGCCTCACTATCCTGACTCTCCAAATATGATTTAAGATCTGTGCTACACAACTAACTTAGTACATATAGATTTCTCTTTTTCGTTTCTCTCACATAAAACATGTCTTGGACAACTTCGCAGCGCAGCATAGATTTGTAACTAGGATGTGGGATAAAAGTTTTGGATTTTTTGGTCCAACATATATATACAAAATGAGCTTTTTTGATCTAAAAAAGCTCATTTAGTATATATACGTTGGACCAAAAAATCCGAAACTTTTATCCCACATCCTAGTTACAAATCTATGCCGCGCTGCGAAGTTTGAAGTCAAAAACATGTTTTATGTGAGAGAAACGAAAAAGAGAAACGTATTTATACGGATTGCGATGCAATGATGAATGGGTAGATAAGAGGAGCCCGGGTGCATGAGCTCTAATATATGTGTTCGGGGATAAGAAGGCTGCTGAATAGGAGGAGGCACAAAAATGTCTGGCTGTCCCTACGCGCCGCCGGGAACGGATCCTCTGACTTGCGCAAGGCAAGTTAGAGAGCTACAGTATCCCGGTTGTACAAAGTGAAGAAGGCAACTCAGAGAACGGATACTGTTCAAACATCACTGTTGCTTAGGTCTGACAGTAGGTAATCACTGTTTTAAAACATTGTGTTGGGCTGGAATTCATGGGATTAATCTAGCGAAGAGAAGGCAGGGTACTGTAGCTTACCTGACATCCCTTCGAATGTTAGAGGATCTGGATCCGCTGCCGGCGAAATTGGGGATCTTGGAGTCGGGAGTGAGGGGAGTAACGATGGAGACTGACTGGACGGATGAGGTTATGGGCTGTACTGTACACAACAGGCCATTTCTTTACATCAGGGCCGAAAGGAACATGGCACATAGATCATGGCTTTAAGACCTTGTGAATCTACTTCTCAAAAAAAGGAAGACCTTGTGAATCTGATTGTCGAAAAAATAAAACTTGTAAATCATATCTCCTTCCATGAGAAGCTTTTTTTTTCGGGTACCCTTCCATGAGAAGCATAACTCGACAAATGATGGTTTCATGATACCACTCATTCTAGACCCATGCTTCCGTAGCCCACATTTGCATCGACCGAGTGGTTTTTCTTTGAATCCCGATTAGACAATTAACTTGCCGACTAATCCCTACTCGTAGGGTCACCGACTAGCCGATAAACTAATAAGTCGGTCGATTAATTGATTAATTGACCGATTAACTTGCCAATTAGCCTATTCATTCCCTAGTCACCAGCCAACTGAGTAGCTGCCACTTAACGATTTCCTCAATAATGCATATCATGATAACTAAGGTGCCAATTATTGTCTTATCAAATAAAGAGAAGTATCACCTATCATTTGTGTGTGTGTGAACCGACTTATAGGCCACCATGTGAACGGCAAAAGATGATATATGTATTGGCGATCAAGAACTAGAGGGTAATACAAGTGCACATGGTGAAGTTATTTTTGAGTCCCTCCTGACACATTGCCGACTCTTAAGTACTGGTGCAAGACGCTAGGTGACTAAGTAGTATCGGTTTATTGTTTTTTTTATATTTTGAGCGGAATCTATGATTTTATAAGATCCAGCAAAGAGGTCATGCTCAAGGTAGTGGCTCGAGCTACCTCAACTATGCCATTGTCTGCTATTACATCACTAGCTAAAAGTCGGTGCGATCAAATATCAATAACTACTCATAGACACTTTGTAAACAATGGAAGAGTTATTATCATAGCCTTTGTACAATTGGATGCACACATCATATTTTGTTCATATGAAGCTCGGGATGTCAAGGCAGAAAACATGGTGCAAATAGCAAAAATGCCACATGGTAGCTAGCTAAAACCGGAACCCTAAAAAAAATCTAGCTAAAGTCGGGAATTCCGACACTGGCGGCGTAACAACACAATTTTATGGACCGACCATTCAATTCAGATTATCAAGGAAAACAGCAAAAGTAGTACTATATGCATCCAGACCCAGACAATACCTTCATAAGATGTCCAACGCGAGCGCTTAGGACGGACGCCTGAGTCTAATTTGATGAGGACATCCCTACAAATGTTACACCCACATCCCCACCAGTTACACATATTGGACCAGTTACTAGAGCCCGCGCACACCAACTAAATTATCAGGTACTTTTGTTTCTTGGAAATCTTTCTAATGCTCATGAATATATGATGCTGCCTAAATTAGATACTTTTGTTTTACTTATGAATGAAGGACCTAGCATGGACAAGAAGGATGGCCATTGGAGCAGGATCAAGCATGGAGAAGAAGGTGCGCGCGCGGGAAGGAACAATGGACTTTTCAGTGGTGATTTTCGCACTTTGAAGCCACCATAAGGAGAGTATGAAGGCTTGGACGAAATATACAAGATGTCACTTCATAAATTTCGTCCATAGGCTAATATAGGTGATGCGTCACCTTATTTTTGGGCCAGGCCCATGTAATTTCGAAATACCACTTATTAGGCTGTTTTTTAGAGTCCATATGTGTGGGAAAACGGAGTTAGGGTTGGTTTCGGACCCCTCCTCCAAGGGGTCACGAAATTCCCCCTCTATTCCCTCATATATGCAGCCCTTAGGGCGCCGTTTAGACTTGAGTTTTGTTTAGATTACAAGTTCGCCATAGCTGCAACTTCGCGTCCTTTGTTTGTGTTCCACGACCAGACCCTCGTGCAGGAAATAAAGCTTTCCTCTTATATTCGCAATATCCAGATTGCAATTTCAGTTTCTTGCTTGTTCTTCGTTTGCGTGCAGGAAATAGACCCTCGTGGTCAGGTTGATCGTGCTCCGGCGTGGTCAATAACCTCTCGGAGTTGGTTTAGCGATTACTAAGGCGCGACGTCCTCGCACGTTCGTAGTCAGATCGTCAAAGTCTACTCCACCGAAAACGATAGCCACCATCTCATCGAAAGACAGGGACACCTTCGCCTTCATCATAATTCCCCGCCAATTAGCGGTTAATTTGCTGAATCCGAGTGATATACGAGGCGTCGATGTAAGATGTTGCGCCGAGCGCTTGGCCACGTTCCTGGCCGCTGTAAGCGCCTGGGCTGTTTAATTACTCCACGTAGTAATTAGCGCCTGTCGTTGCAAGCCAAGGCGCTTAGGTGATTTTTTTTAATTTTTTATCTTTATTTTTTCTGGTAAGCGCCTATGTTAGCAGCTGGCATTGTAGATGCCCTAAGGGTTGCAACACCCATACATCAACATTGCTTGAACCAGTCTATGTACGTCACAACAAATTATTCCATTTCGAGATCACCTCACAACCATCGACCTAACTCAGCCATTAAAGGCAAGATCAGCGGAGGCGTATACCGGTGCCCCAAGACAACGCCTTAAGTCCAGGACACCGGCCGGGTACAAAATGGTTATGTGCTACATTTGATGTATATATAGTGTTTAACACTCTCAACTCAAGGTAAAAACATGTGTGGCCTATACGAGAAACTAGACTATTTTTGTTCTATATATGGTATGCCTAGCTAATGTACTGGACATAAAGGTGGGGTTGACCTACTCGTTGATATGCAATTTAGCTACCCTTGACACTGATAGAAGACAAAACAAACTGGCATGGAAGTTGTTAGAGGCCCCCTAGTGTAGACCATGGTTGTCCCTTGTAGTGGACGATTTACTTTAAATCTATCAATAAAAACACAAGTAGTATATACTCCCTCCGGTCCTTTTTACTCTACGCATTAGGTTTTTCCCAAGTCAAACTTTATAAAGTTTGACCAAATTTATATTAAAAAATGACAACTTCTATAATACAAAATATGTATACTATGAAACTATATCTCACAATGAATCTAACAATATTGATTTGACATTGTGAATGTTGATACATTTTTCTATAAATTTGGTCAAAGTAGAGATATTTGGACTTCTAACAAATCTTATATGCAAACTAAAAAAGACCGAAGGGAATACATCGAACCCAGACAATGCTTTCATAAGGTGGCAACACCCGAACACAAACATTGCTTGAACCAGCTTGTGTAGGCCCGTACAAATGATTACATCACCGAGTTCACCTCACTATTGTCGGCCTAGCCCAACCAATAAAGTCCAGATTTCCGGAGGCTATAGCAGTACTTCAAGACAACATCTTAAGTCGTGAACAACGGGTCCAAAATGGATTAATGTGATACATTTGATGTATATATGGTGTGTCACACCCTCAACTCGAGGTAGAAAACATGTGTGACTTGTACAAGGAAAATGCTTTTTGCCACACATCCCTAGCAACAGAGTCTCTTTTCTTGAGACACCTGTGCTCGAAAGCTATTTTATGATGTCCTATAAAGGATACGTTGTTGCTAGCACAAACGTGTCTTGCAACCGATCAGAAAGAAAACACGCTGGGAAGGCTTACGGACGAGTGCCTCGATTCCAGCATGCGTCTTCCAGAGCCAAGGCTGTCTACTCATGTGCAGCATGCATGGTATGCTCAGGCAATGGATTCTAAATGCATGTTTCGGCCTAATCTCTCTCCTGAACGGACTTCATCAAGGCCAGCCATTTCATGCCTCTGTGGATGTTCATGTTATAGATGTTTTCATGATGCCACTCATTCCGAAGCTATGCTTGGTTGCACCACATTCACATTAGCCAAGTGATATTTTCTTCAGACGCTCACAAAACAAAATAACCTGCGATGAGTGGGCTAGAAAAGGCTCACCAACACTGCTAATCATAGGTCACAAGAATATGCGTGCGTGTGTGCGTGTGTGGAAACAAATTCTAGACATGGAACTACAAAGATGGTACTACTATATATGACTAGTGAGCAGGACTCGAGGTATAGTAAGCTTCCACATGGCGAAGTTATTTTCATGTCTCTTCCTAACATATTGATGGCTCTAAGTACAAGTGCAATTATGACGGTGATAGGTGACTAATAGAAGAAATCGGTAACTTTACTAATTTTCTTTAGCGGAACCTATGGTTTTCGTCATCAAGGTTAGTGCGAGCTATTTTATTGTTAACTGAAATATGTTTCTACATCGCTGCCTAGCTAATAGCACATTACTCCAAAGAATGTTAGAGTATCGGGGATGATATGAGCCGTCTGATCTACTCGCACGGCTCGTGTCTGGGCGACCCGGCTGGGAGGTCCATGAAGCGTGGATTGTTGGGCACACCTGGAACCACCGTCATTGGGCAGCGTTCACTAGTCGAGAAATGGCTAGCCACAATTCTTGTTTGTGACGCGCCATTTCTCACCAACGCCAGCACTAATATTTTCAAATAATACTGGCGTCGGCTAAATTCATACGCCATAGCTATTCTATTAGTGCTGGCGTTGCACATTAGCCCTGGCGTTGCACATTAGGCCCATTAGGCCCACGCCAGCACTAATCTGTCTAATCCCCGCACCGCGCCCCTACTCCCCACTCTCTCGAGCCCTAACTCCCTCGTCCTCCTCTCGATCCCCGCCGCCGCCCGTTGCTGCCTAGTCCGACGCCGCCCATCGCCGCCCCGCCCGACGCCGCCCGTCGTCTAATCCCCGCACCGCGCCCCTACTCCCTACTCTCTCGAGCCCCAACTCCCTCGTCCTCCTCTCGATCCCCGCCGCGCCGCCCGTCGCTGCCCGACCGACGCTGCCCGTCGCCGCCCCGCCCGACGCCGCCCGCAGATTCTCCTTGCCGCCGAGCACCTCCTTGTCTCCGTCACTGGTATTTTGCTATCTCTGATTTTTTATTCAAAGAAAAAACTAGAATGCTACAATGCTAGAATCTTAGTAAATTGGACGTAGAGTATTGCAAATTGAAATCATCATGTCATTTACAAAAGAATCACCAATTTTAGAAGTAGCACTCGACCAAAATTCAGAGAGCCATGTAATGAAATTGTACTAAATTTGAAGCACCAAGCAAGACAATCAATTGGCAAACAATGCAGTAGTGTATCTCATTCAGTAGAGCATGTATGGTATGTGTCAGCGGTAGCACATACTCACCAAAAATTACTAAATAAGGATCAGCAAGCAATAAAGCAAATCAATTAGCCAACAATGCAATGTGTATCTCATTCAGTAGTAGAGCATGTATGTTGTTGTCTGACAGCAGTAGCACCCACCAAAATCCAGTGAGGCATGTAAGTAAATTCAGACCATCAGCAAACAAGCATTATCACACCATAGGATTATGCCATACTTTCAAACTATAGCATTTAGCAAATGAGAAGGAATCGCTAGGTTTCTGTGCCTAGAAAACAGGCCAGGTATTCTATGCAAACACGTCTCAAAGATGCCAAAATAGCTAGATTTCACATGCATCAAAGATAGATCTCTTGTGGGGCATCTAGGTCCCTCCCTGGTAATAAACTTGGTTCATCTTTCTTATTCTTAAGTTAAAAATGGGAGTAATTTCTGACGGACTCGTATATCATATATTCTTTTTGCTCCTTCATTTCATTCTTTATGCATTAAAACACTCTTTTCATTCTTTAGCCAAATAGCATGGCCGACTCTAGCCTGTAGGTAGGCTCTTCTAATCATTGATCGGGGTTTTCTGAAGATAAAGACGACGTGAGCACCAACCAGGTAATTAAGGTTACAAAAACATGCATTAGCATTGCAAACATATATATATATATATATATATATATATATATATATATATATATATATATATATATATATATATATAGACACACACACGTATCTAACCACTAATTAATTGTTCATGATTTGAAACCCTTGGCAGGCACACTTACGAGGTTTGTCTTCGTGAGCCGTCGTTGTGCAGTCTTCCGGTGACATCGACGTGCTCAGTCACGAGCTGATTGCGTCACGTGAGAGTACCCTCAAGGCCCTGCAGGAGTTGAATGACTCTCTGATGAAGGAGAAGGACAAAATTATCGATGACAATGCAATTGTCTACGATAAGATTTTCAGTCTCGAAGGTCAGATCATGACGCTGAACCTCGAGATAACTGAGATCAATAAGGACATAGAAGTCCTAAAGGCCCAGAGGACTCAGCTGAAGACGGGGAAAGCTCATTACATCAAGGAGGGGCAGACGAATAGGAATAAGCTTCGTGAGATGGCGTTAGTCCTTAGGAAAAACTAGCTAGGTAGTGTCGATCAAGAGAGGGAAGATTGATATATACATTGTCAGAAGTAATTGGTACTTTCCTTTTGTGAATTTGATATCTTTTGTGAATGACATGTTTGGTATCTTTTGTGAATGAAATATTTAGTATCTTTTGTAAAGCTGGTATTTTTTTATTAGCTAAATATAACAGTGTCGGCGTGCAAATCTATCCAACGCCAGCAGATATTCAAAATACTGTTGGCGTCGTCTCCAACGCCACCACTATTTTTTAACTGTGACGCCATTTTGCTGGTGTCGGGTGTCTACGCCAGCAAGGCCCTTTTTGCCACGCCATAGCTAGGCTTTTTTGCACTAGTGGTTGGGCGCCCACGCGAGCAAAACACCGCGTGCTGCCCACACGAGATTGGCCAACCAGGCCCTGCTGTTGGTGTCTTCTACCCGACTTGGGTTGGTTCTGTCTCTACAATTGAGTCATGCGGTGCGCTCGCTTGCGCGATCGAACCTCTCGGCTATTTAAGTTGGTTCATTCGCACCAGGCTCCGCAATGACAATTTGGTTCGACGCCTCGCGTGTGATGTCGCTACGTCCAGCCGGCTATCCCAAGGGCCCGCGAGCTGGCTGTACGGAGGGCCGGCTGAGCGAGTTGTGTTTGGGTGTGAGTGTCGTTTGCTCGTCCACCCGAGCCGCCGGGTCTGCCCCGTGAGGGGTTGCCCAGGCACGGCACTCGGCTTCTGAGTGTGTTAGAATAAAGTATGTCTACCAGTGGAAGGGTGATGTCTACGAACTTCCGTTTCGGTTTGATACACTTTGCCGCAGGTATCACGGGTTAGCACACTGGAGCACACCCCTGCTTCATCGCAGGAGCATGCCTACGCTTTATGGTGAAGTACACTCAAGTGCTCTACGACGAAGCACACATGTGATCCACGGTGAAGCGCACATATGAGCTTCACTTTTTTTCCATCTTTGGGGTACACCTAGTGCTCTGCGACAAAGTACTATGTGCTTCACCGTGAAGCACATTTGTGATTTCCCTTTGTTTCTATTTCCAGGCACACCTAGGTTGTGTTAGGTTGGCGTTTTGTGGGGATGGTTGGGCCAACGTAGGCCAATCCGACATGGCCGTCACGTCCGGATCATCCCATATCTGCCTTTAAATACAAGGGGTGCCGCACAATCAATAAATGTGTTGGGTTTGAATGGTCCGGTTGAGTGGGGTGATTCGGTTGAACATGCTCTAGAAGTGTTTTCTTGGGCATTCCTGCGGCTGTAATAGATGGGCTGCCCAAGAACCACACACTTCACCAGTGCATGCATGCTGCATCGCCTACATCATTTACCCTCGACTCTAACGCATCACCAACAGTAATGCCTACCTCGTTCGGTTCCACGCGGGCAGGCTGGGCCGAAACATCTTCCGTGAGGAGGCTCTGGAGTCAATCAATTGAAGAGGATCCACAGGTATGTAACATGGGAGTTAATTGAAAAAACAACCACATCAAAAAGCTAGGTTAATATAAACCACTTTTTTGCAACAACAAAAAAACTTCCAGCCTACGTAATCTTTTGTAAATAGGACTGGTCGGTGGCTTAGCGCGTTTGGGATGATGAATCTAATAAGTGGGCCCCGCTCGTCTGTAGCGGACACTACAGTAAAAATGCCACATGTGTGTGTGATGATTAGTTTCTTTTCTTTTTAAGCTTCCCATCCGTATCACTGTCCTCCGCCACGCCCAGCAACTTAGCACTACTAGATAATGGTCCAAAGATGACACATCAATTAGAGACCCTTTGACAAAACTGTGTGCGATGCATGAATCGCAAACGGTATAGTTCAAGCTCCATCGCTAATGGCACGAACTGTGTGCGAAGGTGGATCCATCAATTACGATTCAGAAAGTAGTTGCGTGTGCGATCTACGGCAGACAGTTTGTTCTTATGAACCGTTTTTGATTAGCGAAGATAACAGAAACAGTTAGCAAAACTACATACGTGTGTGAAGTACGGCATACAATTCACTCGGATAAACTATGTGCGCCGGTCAACAGAACACAAACGATTCGGCATAACAAGATGTGTGCGATATACAGCAAACAGGTGAGTAATGAGAATCGTGTGCGAACACCAGAAATAACACAGACGATTGGTGCTAATAACATGTGTGTTGTGGAAAAACGTTTGCTGATATACAATTGTCAGCGATTTATGAAATCATCACCGACTGGTTTCGTAGTTTAGTCCATGTGTACTGTGATTTGCTCGGTCTGCACAACATCAATGTTGTTGTGCCTACAGAACAACAACATATGTACTTATAAGACCATGATTGCATAAACAAAAAAGAACACAATGCAATTTCAAATATTGTATCACAAATACCTGCAATATTACAAGGTTTAATTCCAGCATAACAAGGCCCAAATTCAAAGATTACAAGGTACAAACTGACATTAGAAATCAAATCCAATCTTCAGGATCCATGGGATGGATTTCTGCGAAGGGATCATCCACTGAGAAGTCATATATTGGCTCAATAGAATCGCTTCCGAATAATCTATCATATGAACTTCCAAAGTGAAAATCAGCTTCTGCAGAGCCTTTTCCATTCCGCTGTAGACGCCTCCGCTGGTCAGTAAACCATCCATTGTTGCGCACTAAATATAGTGCAAACCTCATTACCTTGAGCACCCTTGATTTCTAAACAAAGAAACTGGCAAATTGAATCTATGGATTGGTGCCTCGGTACTCGTTCAAAGTAATTTCTGTGAGATGGAATTCAATGCATTTGATGGGATTGTTATATTACGCCACCTTTTCCACTCCAAGTCTTGCTTGTATCTGCAAACGAAAACAACATATCAGTGCTTAGATGCAGTATTGAACACTAGGGGCCTCTTTGATTTGCATGATTTATAAAATGCACTAATAGATTGACATGCCATCTTCGATCGTTCCTGATTAACATCTCAAAAAAAATGTATAGTACATCTGTCATTGTAATCATGGGTAAAAGTATCAACAAATTGAACTCCGTTGTGGTTAACAATTAACAGGAAAGGAACATCACCTCGACGTATAGCTTCTCCGTGCATGGAAAGCATATAAGGAACTTAACAACTTCATCCAGATTGGGGCCGATGGATTGTAGTGTCAAGATCTTCAATGTGCGCAGAGACAATGCGAGGCTTGCGGGAATCATTTTCTAGATGACAGCCGAACATAGATCAACAAAAACTAGATAAAATGTGTTGTACAATAATAAGAATGAGAAGAAGATTGTTGTACCTGAACGGGTATGGATCCAGCTGTAATAAGTTCGGAGAATTCAGCACACGAATAGCCCAACACTATCAATTTCGGTGCGTCAATGACCCTGATTCTTGTTCGACATTCTTTATCAAGTACAAACAATCTCTCTAGGAAAGGCGCATTCTCAATGATCATATCATGAAAATCCCAACCTGACAGTGTGTTGCGGCACCAGCCATGCACATAAAGCATACGGAGATTCGTCGTAGCGATGTGGAGGCTACTGAACCCAAACATCATCTAAAGACGAAGGTACTCGAGCGTTGTACAGCCGCCGAGAAGGCGCTCCAAATCTGACTTCGAGATGCTGACGCCAATGAGCTCGAGGTGCTTCAGTTTAGGGAGATGAAGAGCGCGCGCGGCATTAATCTTGGGGAAAAGGCACCGCATGAACGTAGCACGGCGCAGCGTGGGTGCAAGGCGGAGGACGTACAAAGGCAGCGAGCGCCCATGTCCAGCAACAAAGTTGTGCTCCTCGAGCTGATCTAGGGCGGGGGATAAGAACCACTCGTGAAACTTGGGTTCGGCCTTGCAGTTTGAACGGAAAGTGCCGATGGTAAGGCGTCTGACTGGCGCAGTGTGCGTGGCGAGGATGTGGGACAATGCGTCCAAGTGTTTGCAATCCCCGCTACAGAGCTCGTCGTCGTCGAGGAGGTCAAGGGGGGTGAAGTGCCATAGGGGCGCCACCGCCTGGAGAGGATGGTGGTCTGCACGACAGATTTGATGGGGAGGAGGGACATGATGGTTACCAACATCTCGTCGGGGATGCTGCTGATGAAGTCCACGCTCACCGGAGGCTCGTTTGGTTCAGCCTCGACCCGCCCCCGCTTGTTGGCCGTCTCGTCGTCCATCAAAAAAGGAGGCGATCCTCGGCGGTGGCCCTTATAGATAAGACCGGAGGAGAAGGTGTAGCATTAATGGAGAACTTGGGAGAGAATAGGGCTATGGGTGGAGGTCCGAGGTCAAAGGGCTTGATTCACGGTGAGCCAGTTGTGCCTACGCGGCGGACTGCTCGCACGCATCCCTTTAAGCCTGCGCACCGGACTCCTCGCACGCGTCCCGTCTAATCAAACCTGCACCCACAGCATGTTATGTTTGTTATTGAGATTAGAATTGACAAACCTTTTAAAGATTTATAAAAAAACTTAGTTTTACGTTATTTTTCACATTTCCCTGAGAGGCGGGGCCACGCGTCTTCTCGATGAGCCCGTTCCCGCGCACAACCGCGCACAAAAGCGTGCTACCCACTACACTCTGCCGCGGCTGCCTGAAGGCAGCTACTGACGGCGGCCGCCGTGGCTGCCTTGGCCGCCACCCCACGGGCAGCCGTCGAGGCCTCCAACATAGCGGCGGCCGTCTAGCCCGTCACAACACCGTCATCGGTCTTGGCCCCGACCCCGCAGTAATAGCGGGCACACACGTACACACATCCGAGAATGCAGGCCCACGTACGCCATCCCTAACGGTTTCCAAAAACCATAAAACGTTCCGTGCTTGGGAACTAAAATCATCAATAAATATTGAGGTTGTTTCCTTTCACATTCCAAATTACCACGCGCTAATTTTATCGCAAACCAGTTCACACCAACCAAACCTAAACGTGTTCCCACTTAGCAGCTGTTTACTGTAGTAGGCTATAAAAACACAAACACGTCCTCGAAAATTACCGCACAAATCCTCACCCCCGCCACCAAAAAACAGGCCTTTCTTTCTTAGTCCTTCATTCCGTCTGCCATGGCTGGTAGGAGGGGGGTTCTGGGTCGAGATATAACCAGGGAAGAAAGACCAAGGCCGCGGAAGCAACCGAGAGGTCCCGCCGCGCCGTGGAATCGCCAGAGAGCTCCAGCCACACCGCTTTGGCTGCAGCAGAGATGTCCGGTGGCACCGCGGACACCCGGGAGGATCTTTCGCAGAGAGGCGACGGCTCTCACAATCACAAGCTCATTCGCCTCGGAGGCGAACTGGACGAGTTGGCAGTCTTGGATTCCTCAGCCAGCGACGACATGCGCGCTGAGCTCGATAGGAAGGACACGATGATCGATGACTTGGTGAAGCTGCTGGAGAAGAGCGACGCCTCAGTTGACAGGGCGACCGGCCTCGTGGAGAAACTTATGGAGGAGAACGACGCCTGGAAGAAACTGCTCGAGAAGAAAAGTGCCTCGGAGGGGAGGCTGAAAGAACTCGCCGAGGAACTTTTGAAAGACTTGGCGAAGCTCTACATCGAGTGCGAGCGGCTGGTGAAGGAATCCGTGGAGCGTATGAAGGAACTTCATGCGTACGTGACGCAGACCATCGACGCTCTCGCGCAAAGAGCCCGCGCCACAGCCGTAATGTGCAAGATGTCGGATGAGAGGCGAGAGGAGATGGAGGTCGTGGAGGCGATGAAGAAGGAGATTGAGGAACTCCGCGCCCAGCAATCCATGAAGAATTAGATAGCAGCGGGCCAGATCATTTTCTTTGCTTCCTTCTTCAACCTCTTCCTTCTTCTTTTGCCCCTATGTCTTTGGGGAGTTGCCGCGTGTGGCATTTTTTTATTATCATGCATATGTAAGAGAATTATTATCCTTTGCCGGTGCGAATTTGTTGTTATATTATTTCGTTCGTTTGTACATGTATACGAGTCGAAAACAGACGAAACGTCAAAGTTCTCGACGAGGCACGAACAAAACAGTGATCACAAGCAAACTAGTCCCTCCATCCAGGCGCATTAACCTCATGATAAACAGCGGATGGGACACCATTAATTCAGAAGTTGGGAGCGAGACGAGTGGGGGTGGAGGTCAAAGTATCGCTTCCCGATGAGCATGCGCAGTAGACTCTCATGCGTCCCATTGAGCATGCACGACAGACAACTCTCACGCATCCTGTCAAGCCTGCGTGGCGGACATCTCACACGCGTCCCGTCGAGCCTGCGCGGCGGAAAGCTCGCATGTGTCCTGTCATCAACCTGCAGCTACACGCACGGCACCCCCATATCAAGTACTCCCTCTGTTTCTTTTTAGTTAGCATATACAATTTGGTCAAATTCAAAATTTGTAAAGTTTGACTAGCTTTATAGAAAAATATATAAATATTTATAATTTAAAATCAATATTATTAGATGCATCGTCAAATTAACTTTCATACTATATAACCTTAGCATTGTAGATGTTGATATGTTTTTTGTATAAATTTAGTCAAACTATGTTTAGCTTGACTTTGACCAAATCTTATATGCGAAGGAAAAAGAAATGGAGGGAGTAAAAAAATGGACGCGTGGCACCAAATGGATATCATACAAGTTTTGTATTTACGGGAATTCAATAAACCAATATTATCAATGATTGCGGCCGAGCTATCATGCCTAAATGTTTCTAATTCATTCACATTCGTATGAAAAGGGCCCTAGAAAACTCAATTAATGTATAAAAATGGCCGAATTGGTGCACTAGAGGACACATTGAATGTAGTTTCGCCACCAAAGGTGACATGTTCCCTATCGAAACCACGAGGTCAGAGCATGTGCTTCTAGTTCAAAATTTGAACTACGCATATTAAATCCCTAGAAAACTCAATTAATGTATAAAAGGGGCCGAATTGGTGCACTAGACGACGCATTGAATGTAGTTTCACCAACAAAGATAACATGTTCCCTATCGAAATCACAAGGCCTCTTGAATAAGCTTTGGCTTGTAAGATGCATGTCCCAATATTTGTCCCAAATTCATTCAAAAAAATGCACACCATATATGTGTCGTGGCATGACACTGCGTAAGTTTCATGAATTCCTGGCGAGCTTTGGGTTCTCTCGGACTTTGAAACCAATATTATCAATGTTTGCGGCCTAGTCACGACACCAAGATGTTTGTAATTCAGTGACCATCAGTGCATGAGATCTAAACATGGACCCAAGGACACAAAATGGTTTTTAATCCATTTTGGTGCCCTAGAGCCCGTGCTTGTAATTCAAACTTGAGTTCTTCACATTAAGTGCATGCCTAGAAAATTCAAATGTAGTTTCGACCACAAAGGCGACATGTTCCCTATCGAAACCACCATGCTTCTCGTTGGAAGTTCCAATTTGTAAGAGGTTTGTCTCAAAACTTGTCCCAGACTGGTAAAAAAAATTACCATATCCTATAAGGGTCGTGTCGACACCCCAGTTTCAATAATTTCAGACGAGTTTCGAATTTATGGGGATTTAAAAAGCAATGTTTATCAACGTTTGCGTCCTAGTCATGATGCCGAGATATTTTTAATCATTGCATGGGACCTAAACAGGGACCCAAGGACATATAAATGATTTTGTAACCCATTTTGGTGCCCTGGAACATGTGCTTGTAGTTCAAATTTGAATTATGCACATTAAATGGATATAGAAAAGCTCAATTAATGTATAAAGGGCCCCAAATGAGTTGTGAATAATTCCACATTTTAGCATTGCACTTGTATTAGTCTATATTGCATGTAGAAAAAATATCAACGCAAGAAGAGACATCGAATGTCGTTCCCTCCACAGAGGTGACATGTTCCGTATCGAAACCATGATGGTTCTTGAGAGAAGTTTTGGTATGCATGAGACTTGTCCCAAATTGGGCAAAAAATTATCATGTCGTATAAGTGCCATGTCATGACACCAGGGTAAGTTTCAAGAATTTCAGTTGAGTTTTGGATTTATGATGATTTAAAAGCCAAGTTGCTCAATGTTTGTGGCCTCGTCATGACTCCGAGATGTTTGTAATCCATTCACGTTCATTGCATGGGACCTAAACAAGGAACCCAAGGAGACAAATATCTTTTTTCAACCCATTTTGGTGACACGAAGCATGTTCTTTTAGTTCAAATTTTAATTATGCACATTAAATGTCTAGGAACTTAATTAGTGTAGTATACTAAAAATAAACGAACCATGAATAATTTAAAGCAGTTCTATACGCACGTCTGAAGCTCGTGCGTGTGTAAGCATGGTGTGCTCATGTCGTGCTAGCTCGAGCTTCCTTCTTTCATAAGTTATCCAATTTGTATTAAAATGGTGTTCTATCCAAACACGCTTCTCCCGCCACTCCCCCAATCGGTCTCCCTCCACTCCCCCAATCGGTTTCCTGCCGAAGCGCCGGCCCCGTCATCAACCTCCTGGATGAGGAGGACGAGACGGAGCAGGCCGGAGAGCAGGCAAAAACGGCATCGTGCCATCAAGCATGACCGAGATGTCATCATGAGCCCCCATGCCACCATCGCACACGATTTCTAGTACTACCAGAAACGTCTACGATACGTATCTGGTCTCACTAGGTGCCCATCGGGGCATGCCTTGTAAATGATAGGAGGTAACCCTTACCAGCAAGACGCAGCTTCCCAGCCCGTAACCCAGTCGAATGGAACTCGGAAGTTAAGCGTGCTTTCGGTGAAGTAGTCAAGGATGGGTCACCGGTTGGGAAGTTGCTAGATTTTAAGGTTCATTTAGGCGGTGTGATACGATCACTATAGGCATAAATAAAATGCATGTAGTGATATTTCATTCCGGCTAAATAAATCTTGAGATCCTTGTTTTGAAAATATCAATAAATGTCTGTAGTGGTATGTCATTCCGGCTAAATAAATCTTGAGATCCTTGTTTTGAAAATATCCATGATTTTCTTTTGCTGTTTTGAAAATGTCAAGGATCGATGACATGTGTGTGTGTGGGGGGGGGGGGGGGGGTGGGGGTGTGGGTGTGGGTGTGGGTGTGTGTTTTTGTGTGTGTGGACCATGCATGCCTTCATTGTGGGGTTTTCGACGACACGCTTATATATCGATGGGCCGCTATATATCATCCATTTGAGTGACAATGCTGGAACGTCACCCTGCTACGTGTCATGTGTGTGGGGGGTGGGGGTGGGGGAGGGGAACGATATATATATACGTCCATAACGACCTAGCTAACTAATATTAAGGAGGGTATATATGTCTAGTTACCTCAGCTAGGTGCATGCCACATCATAGCTAGTGTTGTGCATTGTGTATTAATTGAAACACCGGACCACACCATTTTCGCATATACATTTTTGCCATATGCAGGTGAATCGTGTTCTTCTAGCCCCGCTCAACTGATCTTTGACGACGCGCCAACTCGTGGGACCGTGCAATCTATATATCCCTCTTGTCCGACAACAATATCTGATGGTTTGGCCAAATTAAGGTATAAATTCTCTTGGTTGTCTTACGAAAAGTCAGACATGGATAAATATGTGACAAAGATTGAACCAGGTCATGTGTTCATAGGATCAACTCGTGTGCTAGCTGTTTGCTTTACCCTGCCCTTGCTAGTTCGAATGCATGCGTATCAATGGATTTCTTTTCCACGTCATGTATGGAGACTCTGTCTCTTTTTTGTCCAAAACAAATCTCGTGTCTCATGGATGATCACACGAGTGTCTCGTATGATTCCTGCGTCATAACCGGACCGAGCACGGATCGGCCTCTGCCTCACGAGCGTCAAGCTTTCCAACACCTTTGTCCACGTGCTGCTACAGGCCTACCCGGCTTGGACGTCGAAACCAGCCAGCAGCGCCCAGACTACGCGCCAGAGCCCAGCTCAGACTCCACAGCCCTTAGAGCAACTCTAGCAGACCATGTATAACATGTGAACCCGTAAAATAACCGTCAATATACAGTTTCACGAGTGAAAAGTGTCCCGAACAGACCCTATATCGGTCGTCAACCCGTAAAGAAATTTGCCGGGCACGGTAAAAGTTCGCCCTCAACCTTTTGGTTCACGGGATTGGAGGGCGACCCAAGCTCGGCCCCTATCGGCTGAGATTTTTGGCGGGAGGGACATTTCCACGCGTCAGTTCCTGCCTCCGTTGATCTCCCTCTGACCGCTCCCGACCACCATCCTCGTCCGCCTGGCGCTGCCATGGAAGCCTTTGAGCCGCCGTCCGTCACCGTCGAGGTCGTCGAACCCTTCGCCAGATCTCGTCGCTGGGCATGTTGCACCCCACTTCGTTCTACCCTCGTCCGCGCCACCCCGCAAGCTGCAGGGCAGCGTCGTCATCCAGGGCGGCGCATCCGCAGGCCCCGCCGGGCAGGCATGCGCGCCCGCTGCGCCTCCACCGCCGGCGTTGCGATTCCGAGGAGGCCGGAGCGGGCCCAGTAAGGCAAGGTCGCAGGTGTGAAACGCAAGAGTGTGGGCGCACGAGCAACCCCGCCAACGCCTCCTCCGGTTGCACCGGCGAGAGCAACCCCGAGGATGCCTGCGAACGTCTATTTTGCCGTCGCGCCCAACGTATTCGACGAAATGGGTGCAAGGTATTAATATTTTTTAACTTGTTTGTTTCTTCAACATTTACGTTTTTTCGTGACAATTATTGATAGTAATTGTAGGGATGACATGCACAATGGGACTGCCGAGTTTTGCACTTGTTGGATGACAACACCATCGACATCGATCAAGCACCGATCGGTGATCATGGTTACAATGAGTTTGACGGTGGCGTGCACGATCACGGTGGGGAATAAGATGGGGTGATGGAGGTTGACAAGGCGACGTTCAACCAAGAGCAAGGCAGAAAAGGTGCAAGATCGAAGAACAACACGCTATTTGAAGATCAAATCTTGATCCAGGCGTGGGAAGCTATGTCTCTTGATGCCACGACCGGCACAGAAAGCGGTATTGGCAAAGGATAGAGGATCAATTCTTCCGCATGATGGCGAAGTATCCCAATAAAGTACCACGCACCTTTAGGTCTCTTCAAGGTCGTTGGGTCGTCATCAAGCCAATTTGTAGCCGTTGGCCTACTTGCTTGGAGCAAGTCCACAATGCACCACCAAATGGCACCGTTGAATCTGACTATGTGAGTTCTTTCTACCACAAAATGGGCTTGCTTGGAGCATGTTTCATATGTTGACATTGTTTTTGTTTTGTAGGAGAAAATTGCGCATGAAGGGTACAAGGACATGGAAGCTTCATTGTGTAGGTCATTAAACCTAGATCATTGTTGGAAATTGCTTCAACATAGCCAAAAGTGGAAGTTAATTGAAAAAGAATCCCTGCCGAAGAGAGGCTCACTCACCAAGATGGATGATGATGATAAAGATGATGATGGTCCAAGAAACAAGAACAATCCGGATGGAAACAAGAAGGCCAAGGACAAGATCAAGAGAGAATCGGAGGCATCAAGCTTGCGTGATAAGATAGATATCATGGTGCAATCAAATGAAGTGTTGGTGCTCAAGACATTGGAAGCAAAGAAGGAGTTGGCTGAGAAGAAAGCGCAAGAGAAGCAAGAAAAATGGCTCTTACTCAAGGAAGAGGGGATGCGCAAGACCGCCATTGAGGAGAGGAAAGCCCTTGCCGAGGAGAACAAGGGTTTAGCCAAGCTTCTTGCGGAGGAGAACAAGATCATGACAATGAATCGCAATGAAATGGACGACATCACCAAAGAATGGCACGATATGGCAAGGAGAGAAATCTTGAAGAGAAGGATGATGGCCGCAAGGTGTGATGGCTTTGGTGCCGGTGGGGGGATGGGTAGCGGTGGTGGAGAGTGATGATGTTGACAATGTTGGTCATGGAGATGATGATGGCTTTCGTGTGAGGTTCTTTTGCGGTTGTGGAGAGCAAAATGATGACCAAGATGGTGGTGAAGATTGCACATGGTAGCTATATACCACAACAATTGTACCATCAAAAACTTCTTTCAAATAATTTATAGGCTCTAGTATTTTTTATTGACACAATTGCGTTTGCATGCTATTTTTCCACATCATAAGGATAAACACTTGCCAACCCCAATGGTTAGCCTTGCAACAACTTTTTTTGGGAAGGGCCAAGGGGCCTTTAAGGACATGTGACTACTTGCCACACTCGATAAGAAATGTAATGGTGGGATGTGGTATGCAACGAATTTCTCATTGGCTACGTGTGTGTTCAGCCACGGTTGTGCCTGCAGAGCTGATGTGATGGGATGCAGCTTCGCCAAGTCAGTGGATTTTGAGCGCTTGAGCGAGGCTAGCCTCACGCTATGACAGATCCAGCCAGGCAAGTCATTCATGTGTCCTGGGCCATCAATGTAAAAGATGTTTTCACGATGCCACTCATTTCGAAGTCGTGCTTGCATGCACCACATTCGTATTAAACAAGTGATTTTGTCTTCAAACGCTTGCCAAAAAAATCTATGAGTGTGGTGTTAGGATCATAAACATTGTGCGTGCGTGCGTGTGAACCAACCTCCAGGCTGGGAACTACAAAGATCATACATCTATATACTACTATTGGTCGAGGTAATAAGCTTGCACATGGGAAAGTTACTTTGAAGTCTCTCCTCGCCATGTTGATGGCTCTAAGTACAATGCACTTATGAACCATGATGGGTGACAAGTAGAAAACATTAGTCTATTATTTTGCTGATTTGCTTGAATAGAATCTATGATATTCGTGTTTACGGTTGGGGCTATCTCGAGTGAAATATGCTTCTATCTGCACAAACTAGTTACAAGATAGTGTTAAAATATTAATAACGACGTGTATACACGTTGTACACAATGAAAGGATCATATCCCAGCCTTATAGTCATTTGATAAACATAACTCGTTTTATTCCTGTGAAGCTCAAGACTCCAAGGACGTAACAATATACAAGCAGAAACCAGCTAACATTGCTAAATCCCACCACTAATTAAACGACAACATGCGCATCTCGCATATTGAAACCACCAAAAAGAAGCAAAAAAAAAAAAAGAGCAGTGGATAGGGCATCAAGACAACACGTTCAGTAAGGTAGCAACACAATATACCAACATTTGTTGAACCAGTCATTGATGGCAAAAGACACAATTTTACCACCAAATTCACCGCACTACCATCTGCTTGAAGCAACAAGTGAAGGCTAGATTTCACTGGAGGAATACTAATATTAAAGACAACCCTAGGCAAAGCCACACGACTTGTTGTTGTTAGATCCAACCAAGCCAGAACGAGATTTTTTTCTCGCAGCCAAGACATCTACCATCTGTCGACCCAACCAATGAGGGAAAATTGATGTGTCATGTGTGGAAAAGCCAAAGTGGTCAAAGCAACTCCCTAGTGCTGGTATCAGAATGGAAAAAGAGTAGTCGTGCAGTCCATGCTAGTGTTCCACCACCACCGAGCATCCAACCATGCCATAGTGCACCACTCTCAAAACTCCTCTGGGGCCCCACGTGTGTCTGTGAAGTCATCCTGAAACGAGCCTCCAAGATCACTTTATGGATCCATAGAGTGTGTATGGACGAAGATTACAACGATGTACACCATGAAAGGACGCCTCCACAACCACCATGCATGTCGATTGACATAACATCTAGATTTGTCTTGAGCATTGTACATTCTTTTTGAGTTTAGCATGGATGAATACTAGAGGGTGTGCAAAAACATGTACTTCCATGACTAGACGGGCATCAAATCCAATGCAACAAAGATGATGAAAACCATTTCATTATTGGACAACCCGTTTTAGATAACATGGAGGATCTGCATATTGGAAATAAAGAAGCCACATAAGAAGAGCTAAAAGGTGGAAAATAGTAAAGCTCGGAGAATGTCAAAGAGTAAAAACATGAGAGATGAGGACAGCTTAAATACAAGTTACGTCTCCAAGGAGAGAAGTAGGGGAGTGCAGCCATACAAATTTGTTGTCAACACTGACCAAGCTATGGTTCATAGTTTCACGAGGCCACACATTTCAAGTAATTTAATAAAGTGAATAAGGTGAGTCCATTGTCAATCTTAGTGACATAGATTTAATGGTCCGACATGGCTTTGGTCTTGCGGTCTCATCCAACAAATTATTGATGTACACATAATCAAATAGCTTAATAGAGCACGTGGTCGTATTGCTGAACAATCACAAGGTTGGTCATATATGAAAGGAGTAATAATTGCAATGGCAACGACAAAATCAACTCTACTAACACAACAATAACTGCATTACAATGACAATCTCTACAAATATACAGGTGTTCATCATCACCTAACTTAGCATAGACCACTGTTTTAAGGATATGTGAATCACATCTTGTTCCATGATAGCCACAACCGGACGACTGACCTAGGAATAGACTAAGGATGGTTTCATGTACCACTCATTCCAAAGTCATTCTTATGCACCCCACATTCACACTGACAGGGTTAATTTTTCTTTGTACGGCTCAACCAACAAAAGAAGCTAACCAATGTGGGGTTCAGATCCCAAACACTATCTCCACTACTAATAGAACATCGCAAGTACAAAGTGCCACTTATCATTTTCCCAATATATAGAGAAGTGTTACTTATCATGTGTGTGAACCGACTTTTAGGACACCATGTGAACAACAAAGAGGATATATATTCGGAAATTCCATATGGGTCGTACTACCATATGATCATATTATCTAAGACATTGGTTTTTCCTTGGGATGTGAGCATAAGAAGGTATAACGCAACGTATTGCTGTGGTGGGGAAGTTTATTGTAAAATGCCTCTGCACTGGTCTAGACCTCATTTATGGATGGAGCCCACCTTGATCTTATACGGTCTCGGCGTTTCTCAATTTTCATGGACCATGTATCCACACATTTGGACCGGCATGACCTTCGCTTATGGTGGTGCCGGTGTGTTGGATAGTACATACCACGAGGTTCACACCCTCACCAAGCAGGTCAACACTTTCAGGAAGATGGTCAAGGATGGGACCATCTCAAAGAAGCAACTGAGTCACTCGATAGCGCTTGTGGTCATCTCCGGCAACGACTATGCAAGCACAAGCATGATTGGTCTGAGTAGCCCCAATGATGTGAGTATCGTATCAACGCAGAATGTATATGTGCATACACTAATTTGAACAACTAATTTGTTTGTGCATCTTAGTAACTTAATTTTCATTTATCTGATGCAGATTAATGCTTATACTGGAAAGGCGACAAAAGATATCGCAGCTAATGTGGAGCAATTTTTCAAGCTTGGGGTGAACAAAGTTCTTGTCAACAAATTGCACCCTATCAGTTGCACACCATAACAAACCCGAACCAACAACTACACCACGTTTGATATTTCTTGTAAACTTGGGTGCATCCATCCATAACAATAACATGGAACAACTCATGACAGCAAAGAAGAATGTCCACGTTGTCGACCTATACACTGACTTCACTAATATTGTGGATCGTGCGCCACGTATGTATGTATTTTCATGCAAAGTGTCTCATTATTTTAAAAGTTTCTAACATAATAGATGAATTTTTATCTACATTCCTGTAGGAAAAGGCTCAGATCTATCTAAGCAATTCAAGCGCAAACCATCACCGTGTTGTGAGAGTTTAGATTCAAAGGTTATTACAGACAACAAGACGATTCATCATCGGAGCTTCTTTACACCATGTTGGACAAGCCCAACATTTTTTTATTGGAACAATATACACCCCACACATGCAGGATGGGAGGCTCTCATGAAATAGTTGGAAAGAACTTGAGGGAGTTCATAGATCAAGTGTACGTAGCTTGGTTTTAAATATGTACGTAGGGCTCTGCATTCACGATGACAATCTTCCGATTGTATTTGTTTGATAGTTTCAAGTATTTTAAAGACTGGATTTTCGAGGATGAATATTAAATTGTATTTGCATCTTCTTTTGTGAAAACTATATTCATAAGATGTAATTAATGTATACCAGATGCCACATTTACCATAAAGATGGGTTCTATCTATACAAATCTAGTACTTGCCTATATATGGCTCAATAAGCTCAAGGCAATTCCACACCGATTGATTTTTGTTGTTGGCATGGTCTATCGGGGCAACATATTCTAAGGGTGACGGGTGCCTTGTCTGCAGTAGTGGTCATTCAGTCGTCCAGAATCCTCGATGTATTTTATTTGTTTTGGGTGCTTTGCACTTCTGGTGAACCTTATATTAGTTCAAAGTCCTTTTTCACCCAAAAAAATAATATGATAGAAAAAAATAAAACCAATAATCCGAGCTTGATCACTCATTATCACATGATTAGAGGATGTCCAGATAAGGATAAGGTTTATTTTCTGAGAATTTTCGGCATTTAATTTGTTCTTCAGAAATACACCGTCCAAATACACCTTTATGCTCTTCGAGATTAACTTGTTGTCTTACATAAAACTAGCACCGAATGCTTGTTTGTTTTTAAGATGGAACTCCCTAAGGGGCTGGTACTCTTCCATTAAGAATGAGAAGGGTTACAATAGACTTCGAATTAACTAATTGCGACTTGGGCATGTCTTGTGACTTGACAATAGACTCCACTCCATCAAAATTGTCGACTTGCATATGCATTGTGACCAAAAAGTCACTTTGGTGGACGGATGCACCGGAGCCCACTATATTTTGAAGTTTCAAAAAATTACAAAAACAATTCCACATGTTCATATGGATGTATGTTACACATGTGCAAATTCTGATGATTGAAATAAGTAACCATATGAGTTACAGACAAATGACAAAATCATGATTTTGAAAAGATAAACAGTGCATGTATTATTCACTATTTAGATATCGTCATTTTGTCAATTTTGCATAGCTCACATGTTTACTTATTTCATCACCAAACTTTATACATGTGTAATATCCATTCATATGATCATGTAGAATTCTTTTCGGGATTTTTGGAAATTTCAAATGTGATTCTTAAACTATTTAATACAAAGTCCTCCGATGCACCCATGTTCCAAAAATCCACTCTCGCGTTGCGACACTGTATATGGATATCTCTTGAGAAGTCAACACTTTGTCTTGAGTCAGGAATGGATATATAAATTTGAAACTATTTTGAAAATGGTGTTGTATTGAATTTTTAGGGGGTGCACAAGTACTTCCATGGCCGTCCAGCCGGCAAATCCAGCGCAACAAAAAACGTTATCAATATGAATAAAAAAAATCAATAGAAAGGGCAAAGGTACTCATGTTTAAACATAGTAGAAGATCAAGAATTCGTTTTCTTAGCTGGAACTCGTGAATCAGCTGGCTGAACAAAGTAGCTGGCCACCAATACTGTCACGCATCGGGGACACCTTCTGGCCATAGCAGCCTAGGTCCATGCCTCCCCACTCACGTTGCCGCCAAGGAATGGGCTATTTTATTACAATCCCCATGGTTCAAAAGAAAGAACGACTGAACCAAACTTTAGGGGTGCCCGTAATATCGTGATACACATGGGCAAAGTCTGTGATCTGTTCGGAGAAACAGAACGGGGTGAAGCACAAGAATACTGGTGTCTCCACAGACCAAGTTGTGATGGATTGTTTTTCTGAGGCCCCACTCATTCCGACTCCCGAGTAGAAACTTATAAACCGATTAAGGTGTATGTATGTTACGACACACACCTTGTGCCTCATGCCAATATATGGCTCTTCCTTATATATGGCCTGGCTAAGTCCAATGTGAACCTCAAGTGATGTGAAATCCATCATCGAGCATGGTTTTGTTTTGGCGATGTATTCCAACAAACTAACATGTACTAGGATCATAAAGCTTAAATGATCACATAGTTTTGAACCAATCACAAGGGGGCTTGTGATATATGAAATGAGTAGTCGTTTGATGGTTATATATAGAAGAATATGTAGACCAAAATGCGTGGGAGGGGCGTTTTGGCTCCAGGGAGCATTTGCTCCCTGATGAACAGTCCCGCAAAAAATGTCACAAAATGTTTTCAAAAAATTCTGATTTTTTTTTGTAGATGTTCGTGTCAGTGTCACAAACATGCTTACAATTTTCATACGAAACCAAGCAGTAGTATTTCGTCGTTGAAAAAAAACATATTTGGATGACATTTTGGGGTAACATTTGGTGTTCAAATTTGTTATTTTTGCATAGGCCACAACGTTTAACCTTTTTGCCTAAAACTTTGCAGGTGACATTTGAATGTGACTACAAATACATACAAATTTTGTTGGGATTTTTTTAACATTTGAAAAAATATTTTTAGCGCGCAGGAGCACGTGCTCTCGAAAGCTGAATTGGATTTCCCAAAATGCGGTTGGTAGTTGGCAGTGGCATAAATTAGATTTATTAAAAGCACTTCCTCGTAGAAACTGGAACATGTAAAAGTTGTACATATAGCGGTTCATCATGATAGCCGTCCACAGGAGCTATTTGGCATAGTAGGTCTCTCTCATCCCTCATCTCATGATAGCGGTTCTAGGGTTCCTTGGTATTGTCAACAATATGACAGCACCAGTAATGGCTAACATGTAAGGCATGCTTGATTTTAGGAAGCACTACCCTCCGTCCTGGTTTATTAGCACCCTTCGTATTTTGGGTCACATTATAATCATGATTTTAACTAATAAATATAAATTATGTGTAGCAAAAATAATATCATTGAAAGCTACATTTAACTACAAATCCAACATGTTTTTTTATGACATGCATGAACATTTGGTTAGTTAAATATGTGATCAACTTTTGATCCAAAATACGATGAAGACTAATAAATCAGGATAAAGGTAATACGAAGTACTACAACAGGAAGGAGTATTAGTTGCTACAAATAACACCTAATACACGGCGCGTTTTTACTGTTAATCTCTTGAAACTGAGGGTAACAAAAGTAGTGTATCGGTCATATCATGATCGAAATCTATTAAAAAATAGATTTTTAAAAATTCAGATAACTTCATAACTTCTTGGAGTGAGAAGAACAGACAGGAATATGGGTTCCTGAAAACCCCAGCTCCTTATCCTCTGGGACTTAGCCGGGCCATATACAAGGAACTGACGCTCCAACAGAGAGGCCGGCCCGATGGATGCAGTCGCCAGAGCAAGCATCGCAAGGAGCTCGCAAACCCGCGCCGGTGCCCGCCACCGCGCCACGCCGTGTCTCCGGGGACGTTCGCTCGCCTGCGCGGCGGCCGCCGATGCCGATGTCGTCCGCCTCTTCAACGCCGCCAAGCTCACAGTAAACAAGGGAGACTCGTCTACGCTCTGCCCTCCGCCAGAATTCACGAAGGCTTTCTATGAATGCTAAGGCACTCGTGTTCGTTGACACTGTTCAGGTGGACGAGTTCGTGAAGAGCGGCATGGTGGTCGGGCTTGGCTCCGGCGCCAGCCGCGTCAGGGCTCGCCGTCCAGTACCTCGGCATGCGCCTCGGGCGAGGCTTGCTGACCGGCATCGCCGGGATACCCTCGTAAGCGTTCCGATTGCTTATGAATACCAAATGAGCTTTACGTACATTCTGCACAACTGCATTCGCTCGCTCGGCACAGGCAAGAATGAAGAAGTCTGCTGCTGACTTAAGAGAACTAAGAGAGCTTTTGAAATTGGAGATACTATGGTCTATTTGAAAATGGAACCGTATCGGCTTGCAGCTTTTGGTTTTAGAGGTGCCATTAAACTGCAGAGTAAATATTATGGACCTTTTCGCATTATCAACAAGGTGGGAAACAGAGCTTATAAGATACTCCCTCCGTCCCATAATATAAGAGCGTTTTTGACACTATTATGGGACGGAGGGAGTAGTATACTCCTTGAAGGGGTTAAAATTCATCCCGTATTTCATGTGAGTCAGTTGAAAGACAGAGTTGTTCCCAGCCCTGATTTACCATGGATCGATCCTGCATTGGTATGACAGACAAGGCAAATTCCTTGCGACAATGTTGTTGTTGTTGTTGTTCAGTCATTGGTTCAATGGGAAAATCTTTCTCCCCAGGATGCTACTTCTTTTTTTTTTTTTTGAAAAAGGAGGAGCGTATCCCCCGGCCTCTGCATCAATCGATGCATGCAGCCATTTTATTGAACAGAATCAAACCGAGGTCTTAGATCCACAAAGCGATCAAGCTCTGAACGAAAAGTATGAAAAAATGATAAATAGACTGCCACAACCGGCGAAACTAAAAGTAGACTACGATGCCTATACATCTAGCCTATTATTAGCACGCCATCCAAACCGGTTGAAAATAACCCGTGCGACCATCTCTCACCGGTTGCACCCAGTAGCCATAAGCTCCCTGGAGTCCGCATGACTGAGTAACGACCACGTACAGATCCAAGACGTTGCTCTGAAGATAACCTGCAAAAAGTTATTGAAATTCTTGCCATTAAAAATCATGTCATTCCTGGTATTCCATATAGCCCAAAATAAAGCACATATCCCAATCCTGATAAGATTCGCTATTGTAGCGTCTACTCCATCGAGCCACGTTCCAAATAACGAACTAATACATGTTGGTGGGTTAATATTAAAGGCTATATAAACAGTTCGCCATAAGAGTTTTGCAAGGGAAGACGAAGATTACATCAAGAAGATCTTCCCGTCTTTCTTCAAATGTGCAAGCGTGGATGCAATGCAAACGACTTGAGGACAAGCCGTGTCTCACAAGGGGACTTTGTCAGAGCACTGACTGAAGATTACTGCAAGTGTTCACGTTGGCATACTGGGTTGTCAGTTATCAGACCGACGTCCTCGCTTCTCCTACGTTGGATCAGCTCGGACGGTTGAGATCTCTCCATGAACGATTTGCTATCCAGTTATTGCCAGCTGGGCAGTCTTTACCATTTTTCTCTGAATTGCAAAACTCAATATTTATATCCATTTGATGATTTATTTTGAGTCAATAAAGTCTACTCACTCTGTAAACTAATATGAGATCTTTTAGACCACTACTTTAATTATATATACAAGATCTTATATTAGTTGGCAGAGGAAGTGATCTAAAAGATCTTATATTAGTTTACAGAGGAAGTACCCTTTATTGAAAATATAAGCAAAGCTCATCAAAGCGGGACAGAGATCCCTAATTTCGTGAATCAATTTGGTGTCGATTTCCCTATCTTGATGTTAGATCCACACTAGATCCTCACATCACCTGTACGACCACCTGACGCTGCTTTGCAATTCCGTCTCGTGTCGCCTCTTACTGGAAGGACTCGGCGTGAGAGCTGCCCGAGGACACGTTGGACATACATATACGCCCAACGCACGCTCATCGAGTTGCGCAAGGTGGCGCTCTCCATCCAGTACGACAACTCAACTCGACGCTATCTTGGAAAGGCTTGATGCCGGACCCTACCAGAGGACATACTCCCTGCGTGCACGTCTACCTTGTCAAGGTGGCCCTCATTGATTGTTTTTCCTCAACCAGACCCAACTGGGTTAAGTATGCAACGCAGACAAAAGTTGCTACGAAAACTAAACATGCCCCTAGGCCCGGTGTTCGTATTGGACGAGTGCTTTGTTTCAGGCCTGTGTCGCCCAGAGCCAAAGAGATGCCTTGTCATCCTGTGTGTTGGGACGCAGCTTTTTGGGTGTAGCTCGCTCCTCGTCTATGTGTGTGTTCTTTGTGAAACGATCGAGTAGCATCCAGGCTGCAACCGGCGCACGCCTCCATGGACCCTGAACAGGCAAGTCATTCGTGCTTGACGGACTATGTATGTTAAAGATGTTTTCACGATGCCACTCATTGCAAGTGATTCTTTCTTCAGACGCTGCAAACAAAGGGTCCTAACATGAGTTTGATTGGGATCACAAGTTGCAAGAGTCTCGCGTGTGCGTGCATACACGCACCTGAACTGACTTCTGGGAAAGGAACTGCAAAGATGACACTACTATATATCACTGGTGATCAGGGATCAGGGGTAATAAGTTTGCACATGGTGAAGTTATTTTCAAGTCTGTCCATCCAGTACGGCAACTCGACGCTATCGTGGAAGGGCTGGACCTACCAGAGGACATACACCATGCGTGCACGTCTACCTTGTCAAGGCGGCCCTCATTGCCGCTCCGCCGCTCACCGCATGGTGTCTTTAGTTCAGGCAGGTCACCGGATGGAATGGAAGGCACCACCCGGAACCGCCCCCTCCCGACGCACTCTGACCTCCCACAGTCCCACTCGACCATTCCTTCCCTTCTCTGCGTGAGCGACGCCGCCGTCCCTTCCTCATATCTCTTGAACGCTCGATGCAGCCTCTCTCTGGTCTCCGCCGATCCCTACTTCAGGGACCTCTTCGCCGTCAGCAGATCAAATCCTGCCACGGCAGTGCAATTCCCTGGCCGCGCGGCGAGTAGCGGGGAGCAGAGGCAAGTAGCAGTGACAAACAGGCATCAGCGGGCGCGAGGACACCCCCTGGGCTGGAGGAGGCACAGTGGGCGCTGCCGATTCGGCGGATTACAGGAGCCAGCCGGCAAGTCGGATTCTTGGGCAAGGGCAGCAACGATTTGAGCCTCTCCCACGGCGCCATCGTGCTGCTCCGGGGGTTCGATCCACTGGTTTCCCGTGGTGTTGGGAGCAGCAACTCTTCATGTGTTCATGAGCTAGCTCTGGGTGCCTCAATCCAATGATTTTGTCTATTGTCATGCAAGGTTTGGGGCTGACGTGTCCATGATCAACGGCTCTTGATGTGTGCACACGCGTTAATTGTTAATTCATCTCATAGTTTTAAATAGCCCGCTATAGCCCCGCTATAGCCTTACTATAGCCTTTTCAACAGGGTACCACTAAATGGTCTCATGTACAAAAAGCACGCTATAGCCTGCTATAGCCCGCTATAGCTCCGCTATAGCCTATTTGGAGGTCCGCCGCTATTTGCCATAGCCCGCTATTTAAAACATTGATTCATCTTTGATGTACTTTGAGTAAATGACCTGTATTTTTTGGCAGATTTTTTGACATGTAAAATGAGTGGATGAATCGTATTCTAACAGATTTTTGTGTATATGAGCAGATGACTTGTGTTTTCACATTTTGGCAGAATATTTTGCGGTGACAATTGTGCATATATTCATATATGAGAGAGGTGATCTCACCAAGAGGTCCCAAAACCATTCCATTCCATGCTGCCACCCAAACACTGAAATGTATCCATCCCATTCCATCTATTCTCCTCTATCAAACATAGAACTGAAACCAATCCATTAAAGTGGAATGGAACCATGACATTCCATTTCATTTGGTTTCCCAACCAAACACACCTATAGTTAATAAGCAAACAAATTAAAGGATTGCTTTCTTAAATCTTTCAATTTATGTGGATGGACGTAAATATCCTACCTAAACTTTTGAAAAGGGGGTGTACGAGGAAAGCGTATTTTTTAAGCACGAGTGTGCATCGGAGCATTTTGTTCCGAATAGTTCAAAATTTTCATTTTAAACTTCCAAAAAAGATCCTACATCTTTATATGGATGTATATTACACAATTATTAATCTAAATATTGCACCCTAAGATTATAAGCATGTGTGAAATGTACTAAAAGAAATGCACCCTGTTCAGGAAGTAGAGAAATCACTCAACCGGCAAAAAGAAAGAAAGCAGAGAAATCATTCCATGAGCTAACCTAATTAACCACTCCCTCTGTCCCAACAAATTGAAGTTTATATACCTAAAAATTATACCATTAAAAGCTTCTTTAAAATACTTTATATGCTCTAGTCTATTTTATATTGACACAATTGTTTTTATGCTATTTTGCCACATCTATAAAGATAAGCTCTTACTTGGTGATCGTTACAAGTTCTTTTGGGAAGGGCCAAGTGGCCTTGAAGGACATGTGAAAATACCAAGGAAAAAATAACGCGCTATACATAACGCCGTCCCTAAAAATGTGTTATTAGTGTGCTATTTGCGAGACATTGTACAATTATCAATTTAGCGAGACAATTCTCTATACGCTATAGCGTGCTATTAGCGACGGTACATCACGCTATTTTTTCAGTGGAAAATATTGTCACTTTCAATAAGGCCTCTTCCAATGCATTGTTGCTTAGGTTAGGTAAGTGCATTTAAAAGCTTAGCAAACAATCTCAACAATGCATAGGTGCTTAACTTTTATAGCTAAGCTTTTCTCATTTCATTGTTTAACAACTAAACTCCTTCGCATTGGTTGGTACGCATGTTGCATAGGTTTAAGTGCTTAACATCATTTCTTCCTAGGGTCATCATAATGATCTCTCTCTCTCTTTCTATTACGTTGTCACATCACTTTTTTGCCTATGTGGCATCTTTAGGACCTGTACACGATAAGGCATTGTGACGAGCCTAAGAATATAGAAGGTTGGGATGTCGAATGCAATGAGTTCCTCAGTCGCCGCATGCATCTTCGAGAGCCATGATAGTGCCAGCGGAGCTGGTGTGATGGAACGTATCTTCAGGATTAGTAGCCGAAGCACGCCCATGCAAATTGATTTTGAGCGCTTTAGCGAGGCTATACTCAGCGTTGATGGTTCCAGTCATGTAAGCCATCCATGCCCCGTGGATCTACATCGTAGAAGATGTTTTCACGATGCCACTCATTTCCAGGTAGTGCTTGCATGCACCCCATTCTCATCAACAAAGAAATTTTATCTTCAGACACTCACCAAACAAAGAACCTAGGAGGTATGGGCTTAATAAGACTCACAACATTGGCATGCGTGTCTATATGTGTGAACCGACCTCTCGGTTCAGAATTGCAAAGATCATACCAATTTATTCTACTTGGTCAGGGACGCGAGGTAATAAGCTTTGCACATGGCAAAGTTACTTTCAAGTCTGTCCCTGCCATGTTAATGGCTCTAAGTACAGTGCACTTATGAACCATGATAGGTGACAAGTACTCTCTCTGGTCCCTCTGAAGGGCAAAAATGAATTTTCATTAAGCTCACGGGGGCTTTTCAGCCGCAGCCAGGTTTACAACAAAGTCCATACCAACAGCAAGCCATACTGTTGTACGCGGGGTACTACGGCCATAGGCGGCTCTCTGGTCCTTTTTACTCCGCATATAAAATTTATCTGGAGTCTAACTTTGTAAAGTTTGTATTTATATTTTAAATAAACATTAACATCTACAATTCAAAAGCTATACAATGTAAAAATTAAATTCATGATACATCTAATGATGTTAATTTCGTATTGTGAGTGTTTACATTTTCTCTATAAAGTTGATCAAACATCATAAAATTTGACTTTAGACAAATCTTATACACGGAGTAAAAACACCGGGGTAGTAAAAGCCTCAATGGCCAAGTCATGGAGAGGCTTTCCCGCACCAACTACGTCCTCTGGCGGGCGCAGATCACGTCGCAGCTGAGGGGTGCGGGAGTCTTCGGCTATGCCGACGACACCACACCGAAGCCGTCCAGGTTCCTTGCAACAAAAGATAAGGATTGGAAGGATTCATCTGAGCCCAACCCTCTACACCCCATATGGGTTCAGGAGGACCAGCAGGTTATGGGTTACCTAGTGAACAACCTCTCCAAGGAAGTGCTCGTGCAGGTGATAGCGATCACCATGGCGCATGCGCTCTGGGTGACACTCGCGGGCGTGTTCTCGAGCCAGTCCCTCAACCGCGTCAACAACATATGCACAACCCTGGTGAGTGCGCAAAAGAGCACCCAATCGGTGGCCACCTACAACTAGCTGGTCGCCTCCGGCAAGCCCCTGCGGGACGATGAACTCGTCTCCTACATACTCAACGGCCTCAACATGGAGTACCAACCTCTAGTCTCGGCCATTGATGCCCGCACCACCCCGGTCTCCCTCGACGAACTCTTCACCATGCTCAGCAACTTTGATCAGAGGGTGGCCTGCTACTTGTGAGTTGCGTTGGGTTTTTCCCCGAAGAGGAAGGATGAAGCAATATAGTAGATGATAAGTATTTCCCTCGGTCATAACCAAGGTTATCGAACCAATAGGAGAACCAAGCAAATTCCCGTCTTTAGTAACTACACACACAAAAGCAAACACTTGCACCCAACGCGGGCAAGAGGATTGTCAATCCCCTTGAACTCGTTACTTGCAGGGGTTAATTCTGATAGTGATAGATGTATAAAAAAGAAAAGTAAAAAAAGAGTAAATAAATTGCAGCAAGGTATTTTTGGTTTTTAGCAATATGATTAAGTAGACTCGAGGCCATAGTTTTCACTAGAGGATTCTCTCTCGAACACATAGCATACGGTGGGTAGACAAATTACTGTTGGACAATTGATAGAAAAGCGCATAGTTATGATGTTATTCATGGCAATGATCATGTATATAGGCATCACGTCCGAAACAAGTAGACCAAAATGATTCTGCATCTACTACTATTACTCCACTTCGAGAGTGCTTCTATGCTTGCCTCTCTAGGTATTAAGTTCATGACAATTAGAGTAATGCTTTAAGCAAGATGGCATGATGTAGACAAAGTAAACCCAATCAATATTAATAAATCCCGTCATTTTATCCTTAATGGAAACAATACAAATACGTGTCTTGTCCCCTACTGTCACTGGGATATAGAGCACCGCAAGATTGAACCCATTACAAAGCACCTCCCCCACTGAAGATGAATCAATCTAGTTGGCTAAACCAAATAGATAGATGGGAGAGAAATATAAAGTTATAACGATCATGCATAATAAAGTTCAGAAAAGACTCAATTACTTTCAGTGAATAATCTGATCATAAACCCACAATTCATCGGATCCCAACAAACACACCGCAAAAGAAGATTACATCGGATAGAACTCCAAGAAGATCAAGGAGAACATGGTATTGAAGATCAAAGAGAGAGAAGAAGTCATCTAGCTACTAGCTATGGACCCGTAGGTCTGTGGTGAACTACTCATGCATCATCATGGAGGCAACAAGGTTGATATAGACGACCTCCGTGATCGATTCCCCCTCCGACAGATTACCAGAAAACGCCTTCAGATGGGATCGCGGTGGAATAGAGGCTTGCGGCGGTGAAAAAAGTATTATGAGTGTCTCTGTTGGTTTTGGGGTATTTGGGAATATATAAAAGTGGAATTAGGTCAGATGGGCTCGCAAGGGAGTCACGAGCCTGCGTGCCGCGCCTGCGAGCTCATGGCTCGTCTAGTCTCCTCCCGAAGCTTTTAGGGTCTCTTTATGTCCAAAAATAACCTTCATAAAGTTTCATCGTGTTTGGACTTCGTTTAGTATTGATTTTCTGAAAAGTCAAAAACACGCAAAAAACAAGAATTGGCACTGAGCACTGGGTTAATAGTTTAGTCCCAGAAAATGATATAAAATAGCATATAATTGCATATAAAGTATCCAAGATTCCAAATTGCATATCTAAGAGGGCAATACACGTGTCAGCCTAAGAGAGAGGTTGCACCCAACACTCCAAATGCACCGGGAGCTCGCTCGATTCGCAGATTGGCCTAACTCGTAATTCACTTTTGACTTTGTGTTTGATAGCCTGACGTCCTAGCTTAGCCACTTTAATTATTGTATACATAATTTTCTAGCTTGATCACCCATTCTCATGTAATTAGAGGATGTTCGAATAACGATAAGGTTTGATTTTTTTAGGATCTTCATCATTAATTAGTTGATCTTCCTTAAGAAATACACCTTAATAATATACCTTTATGCTCTTTGAGATTAACTTGTTGGCTAAATACTAGCACCGAGATGTTTGTTTGTTTATAAAGTGAAAGCCTCTGAAGGGTTGCAGCTTCTACATTAAGTATGAGGTCCATATATAGTTACAGTAGAATTCCGAATAATTACATCATTGTGACTTGGGCATGTGTTGCGACTTGACAATAGAGTCCACCAAAATTTCCGACTTGGACATGTATTGCGAGTTTGCGACACTGTATATGGATTTCTCTTGAGCAGTCAACACTTGTCTTGAACCAGGCACGGTTAGATTTGAAACTATTTTGAAAATGGTGTTGTATGGAATTTTTAGACGGTGCACAAGTACTTCCATGGCCGTTCAGCCAGGAAATCCAGCGCAACAAGAAACGATGTCAATGTGAAAAAATAAATGTCAAAAGAAGGGTATTCATTTTTAACCAGTGGAAGATCAAGAGTTCGTTTTCTTAGACGGAACTCGTGATTCCATCGGCATTCGGACTGAACAAAATAGCTGGCCACGAGGACTCGCACACACGCACCTTCTCACACTAGCAACCTAGGTCCATGCATGCCTCCTCGCTCCCATTGCCGGCAAGGAATGGACGATTTTACTGGGCTAAATTTCGTGTTTTGACAGAAGTTGTTCGAGATCTGACCCTGGTTTGCAAAAATTTCGGAATTTTACTAGGGTATAGCAGCCTACCGCAAAGGCTTCTGACGGTAGGAAACTTGACCACGTCAGCGCAGCGCATCCTTACCGTCACAGGGGCTGGCGGTAGCATGTGCAGCCCTACCACCAAGGTGCCCGGTAGGTGCACACGCGCACTGTGTCTGAAACTTAGATAAATTTTGCGGTAAGGCGAGCAACCCTACCGCCAGGGACCTCGGCGGTAGGCTGCTATACCCTACCGCCATACCCCCTGACGGTAGGAAAAGGATCAGATCCTAAAAAATTTACAAACGAGGATCAGATCTCGAAAACCTTCTCCAAAAAAGTCAAAACACGAAATTTAGCCATTTTACGACAAGCCCCGGGATTCAAAGAAACAGCGACTGAACCAAAGTTTAGGGACGCCCGTAATGTCGCGATACACAAGGTCGAAGTTTGTAATCCGCAGTGCATCAGTCAATGGGAAGTAAGAATTGACACCGAGAAAATAGATCACAAGTCCGGAACAGGGGAAGAGGTAAAAAAAAAATGATAACCAAAACTAGCAGCAATACCTATACTACTTGCCAAGGGATGGGTAAACCAAAGGTCAAAACGGCCCCGGGAAATTGGAGAGAAAATCTTGCATCTGTCGCAGAGAAAGTAAAAGGAGTGAAGCACGACAAACTTGATGTCTCCCAAAACCATATTGTGATAGATATTTTTCTGAGGCCGCTCATTCCGAGTAAGAGTAACTTATAAACCAGTTACACCTTGCGCATCGTGCCAATATATGGCGCTTCCTTATATATGGTCCGGCCAAGCCACTACCAACCTCAAGTGATATGAATTCCATGATCGAGCATGGTTTTGTTTTGGTGGTCTATTCGAACAAACTAACATGTAATAGAACCATAGGGCTTAAATGATCACATTGTTTGGACCATTCACAAGGGGGGCTTCTGATGTATGAAATGAGTAGTAGTTTCATTGTTATATATAGAAGCATATGTAGAGCAAGATGCTGCTGGTAGATGGCATATATTATACCTATTAAAAGAACTTTCCCATATAAACCGGAACATGTAAAAGTTGTACATATAGACTACCGCATGAGGTAGATGACATAGTAGGTCTCTCTCATCCCTCACCTCGCATGACAATGGTTTCTAGGGTTCCTTGGCGTTCTCGACCATTTGGCAGTGACAGTAATGGCTAAGATGTAAGGCACGCTTGACTTTAAGAGTATAACACGAAGACATGCAAGTATTAATTGCTAAAAATTACGCAAACAAAAAAATCCACTACCTCCGTCTTAAAATGCAAGACGTTTTTTTACGCTAGTTTGGCCTACGAAAATGTCTTATATTTTGAGATGGAGGTAGTGCTCAATAACGGACATGGATAATCTAATCTCGAGCACAAATGCACCCAAATGAACAGTGAGTTCCAAAAAATAGTAAAAAAAACTACTACTTTTTTGGATGGACATCAACAAATTTTCTAGTGGTTGATGACAAAATACAGATTTGCACAAGAGGTCTAAAAAATATAGACGGGCTTCCCCTAGATGCAGGCACTATTTCGAATTTGCTTTTCGATTGCAAAGTGCTCACAACTAGGATCAATGCTCCCCCTAGATTTTATAGACCGATAAAGGTTGCAAGATAGATGACTGGCCTATGAGCAAGCAGTTGCAACGAAAGTAGTAAGTGATAACGCATAGGCATATGAGACAAGGATAAATAAAAGGATAGATAGCTCGTGATAGCATGTCTCACACCATGCACACAACGAAAGTCTCCACACAAACCAAGTTCTCAAACCAACTCAAAGCAAATAAACACACACATGCAAATCCCGTCCTAATAGAGCTCTATCCCTCTTTGGCATCAAGACACCAAAAGGGAAAGGAGCGATGCTATCGTGCCACAGCTCGCTAGTCCTCCTTTGAGTCCTTGATAGCCTCTGGATCATCATCGTAAGACTCCTCATCATCCTCCATGATATCATTATCAGAGGCGGCTGCAGAGGTATAGGTAGCAGGAGGGGCAGTGTTATCCTCGTCTGTCCAGGTGATGTGCTCAAAGTTCCACTTCTCCTCCGGAGTGATGCTCCTCTCTGTCCCACTATCAGTCTAAAGATTGAGAGCCCTCGTCATCTCCACATGTCTGCGTCGATCCATCTTCTCATTGGCATAGGCTTCATAGAGCTTCTTCTGGATGTGAGCCTGCATACAAAAGGTCTTCTTGACCTTGTATGTGAGCTTGGTGACCCATGAGGGCTTGGCCCCAGCCTCCAGCTCGAATTCAATATCACTCGAAGTAGCAAAGACATCCTCGGGGTCATTAGCAAGGAAGCGAGGCTCGGCATGTTTCTTTCGCCAGAACTTCTTTACCTCGTGAACAGTGAGGTTATCTGGAGATGAAAGATGCTCTCCAGGCATGCGAGCCTCCCACACAGAGTTCAGAAAACACATCACAAAGGTAGCATAGATGGTCACCTTCCTATGGATGACCATTGTGTACATCTCCTCCCACAGCCATTTGGACACATCAAACGTAGCCCCAGAGCTCACCTTGGTCTTCATGGCCACCATCAGATCCACCAGATAGCCATAGATCTCATCATGATTCCCAACATGTACGTCGCCTTCACTAATATCATGGATCATGCTCAAGGTATGTACGTATATGCATCCAAAAGTGTCTCATTATTGTAAAAGTTTCTAATCTAATTAGATGGGGTTTGATTGTGTGCTTGAACTACATTATACGAACATTTTTTATGTACATTAATGTAGGTAAAGGCTCAGAGCTATCTAGGCAATTCAAGCGCCAACTATCGGCATGCAGCGAAAGTTTGGATTCAAAGGGTTACTGTGGACAACAAGGCGAGTCATCCTCGAAGCTTCTTTACACCGTGTGTGACAAGCCCAACAAATTTTTCTATTGGAATGACATGCACCCGACACATGCAGGATGGGAGGCTGTGATGAAACAGTTGGAAAAGCCTTGTAGATCAAGACTAGGTAAGCTAGTTTTTATACATCTGCATAGAGCTTTGCATCCATGATTACAATCTTATGATTGTATTTGTTCGGTAGTTTCAAGTATTTCGAAGACTAGATTTTTCATGATGAATATTATATTGTATTTGTATCTTCTTTTCTGAAAACTACTCTTCATAAGAAGTAATGAATGTATTCCATATGCCAAATGTCCACTTCTCAGCCCATCGAGCGTATTTCGTTACAAAGTAATTGAAATATTGAGAAAAAATACAATTAGAAACATAGAGTAGAAATTCACCTGCTCTCAATAGGTCTAGGTTTATTGCCCTGAGATTTGACATTAGAACTTGTCCATCATATTCAGTAAAGTGCCCCTGATTTATACGATGATGTTCTCTCTTGGGGAAATAATTAATGAAGGAGTGACAACAACAAAAGTACAGTGAGGGTGGTGATCATTTACAAACAATCATGCTAACTGAAACACTTCTGATCCTAATCAAGCTGCCACAAAATAATTGGAGGAAAAGAAGGAGCAAATTTTGGCCCTGAATTCGTAGTCAAAGAAATTTTTACCTTAGCTGTTTAACCAGGCCCTTTGTGTACTAATCTATCTGCTTGTGCGACACGGCCAATGAACCTTCTCCCCACATGTCGGCGTGAATGAATGATTGTGCGAGACTCTGTGCTCAGTAATGTACCACCCATTGTCTGATGTCTGCAAAGCCGAATCAGTGTTGGGCATTCACAGCGGCAAGACCTATTGTTCTTTAAACCAACCCAGTTAAGATACAGAGCAACCACAAACTTTTCCTGCAAGAATTTCATCGTCTCTGCGTTCAGCCGACTTTTCCCATAGTGAATTCTGAAACCATGCTCCCAGAAATACAAGTTATAAAAATCATATCGCTCTCCTAATGAATCATATGGATGAAAAGCTCAAGAACATGCTCACCCAAGTTGTCCGCGTACCCCTGATCGTCTTCTCAAGTGCACAAACCCTCTCCGGACATGGGGTCCTATCCGGTGGATGACTCCCTACTCCAATCTTGCTCAATCAGTGACATATAGAACAATTTACTTCACATCCCATAATGTTTGCCGTGCAATATAAATGTACTAACACAGGCAAACAAAAGCTAAGGCACTCTGCCTCATTGAGTCCCTTATGTTTGCTTCAGTTTATTGAATCGTTTACCTCTTCATCCACCCAGGGGCATGAGGGTCCATCTTCCCCATGTACATCGCTGCCCCTGTATCTGCACTTTCTCATGTTCTTCAATCACGGCAAGTTGTCCCCCTTCCCGGGGCCGCCCCTTCCCGCTCCGCTGCGGCGAGCACTGCATTCTTTGCCCGGATTTCCCCGTCCACAGACCGGCTGCAGAACTCAGCACCTTCCTCCGGCATGCTAGCACAGAGGAATGAGCTTACACCCACCTACAATACTATCGGCGTCATCTAGCAACGCCTTCTCCGCCACCACACCCCCATCCTCGTCGCTGAAGATTGGTAGCCTGCCCAGAAACCGTAGAAATATTCAGAACCTGGACGAACTCGAAATCCTCGTCGATGAAGATTTTGGTCGAACACCGTGCGGGTGATCGACGCCTGCATGACGCCGGTGTCGATGGCGGCAGAGCCGTTGTATCATGTGATGCTGAGCGTGAAGCGGTCTGCTTCGGTGCACTCGATGGCGACAGTGGGCTGGACGGAGTTCACGATGCACTCGAGGGAGCCGAGCGGGTAGTAGTAGTGCAGCACGATCGGCGAGGTCATGGGCGGGGACGAAGATGGTGATGTCGGCGCCACGCTCGTCGGTCTCGAAGTCGTCCGCCACGCCGGAGGCCTCGAGCATGGAGGCGGCCATGTTGAACTCCCGGGCCCAGCGCGTCGGTGACGCCTCGGGTGATGTTAACCGCGGTGGACCGGTGGCTCTCGGAGCCGGACGTGGCAATGTTGAAGCCGAAATGGACGATGAGGCCGCCCACGGCAAGCATGCTGATGCTGTGCGGCTCCGTGGTGACGGCGCCGAGGATGGTGGCGTTCGACCCCGGGAAGGGTGCCGACGAGCGGACCACGACGGCGGAGCTGCCGCCGCCGCCCGCGGCCGTGAGGTTGACCGCGCCGAGGTAGGAGGGCGCGCGCCCGGTGGTTTGGAACGGCTTGGTCACGAGTTTTCCCGAGGCAGGGATGCGGGCGTGGTCGGACGGGGAGGTACTCGAGGAGGACGTGGTAGCGCAACACGTCGGCGAGGTCATGGATGGCGATGGAGATGGGGAGCTAATTTTTCGTTGACCAGATAGGAAGCGGATGTGATTAGTTAGTTTCCTTTCTTTTTGACGGGTGGTTTCCAATGCGTGAGTTTCGTAATTTTCTCTGCGGGTGGAATACGGTCAGTCAAAATAAATCGCTAAGTGTACATAGAGAACAGATCAGATTAAGGTTAGCCGTTAGATTAATATTGGTGGGCCTAATCATGCGGTAGGATTGGTTCATGTATGTTTTGTGCGGTGGGTTTAGTGAAAATCATGTTTGCTTTTTTATTAGTAGTAGAGATACTAGCACGTGTTGGCTTACACAAGTCCAAAACTAGCAGGAATACCTATAGTTACCTGCCAAGGGATGGGGGAGGGGGTGGTAAACCAAAGGTCAAAACGGTCCTGGGAAATTGGAGAGAGGAACTTACATCTGCCACGGAGAAACTAAAAGGAATGAAGCACGACAAACTTGATGTCTCTGAAGACCAAACTGTGATAGATATTTTCCTGGGGCCACTCATTCCGAGTAACTTATAAACCGGTTAAAATTTCCATGTAGTATATGTTACAACGCGCACCTTGCGCATCCTGCCAATATATGGCGGTTCCTTATATATGGCCCGGCCAAGTCCACTGCCAACCTCAAGTGATGTGAAATCCATGATCGAGCATGGTTTTGTTTTGGTGGTCTATTCGAACATAATTTGAACCATTCACAAGGGGCGCTTCTAATGTATGAAATGAATAGTAGTTTCATTGTTATATATAGAAGCATATGTAGAGCAAGATGCTGCTGGTAGATGGCATATATTATACCTATTAAAAGAACTTTCCCATATAAACCGGAACATGTAAAAGTTGTACATATAGGCTACTGCATGAGATAGATGACATAGTAGGTCTCACTCATCCCTCCCCTCGCATGACAGCGGTTTCTAGGGTTCCTTGGCGATCTCGACCATTTGGCAGTGACAGTAATGGATAAGATGTAAGGCACGCTTGACTTTAAGAGTATAACACGAAGACATACAAGTATTAATTGCTAAAAATTACGCAAACAAAAAAAATCTACTACCTCTGTCTTAAAATGCAAGACGTTTTTAATTTTACGCTAGTTTGGCCTACGAAAATGTCTTATATTTTGAGATGGAGGTAGTACTCAGTAACGGACATGGATAATCTAATCTCGAGCACAAATGCAACCAAATGAACAATGAATTCCAAAAAATGGTAAAAAAAAACTGATTTTTTTTGGATGAACATCAACAAATTTTCTAAAATCCTGCAAAAAAAAAAAATCAACTCGAAATGACATCAATGGAGGCATGTACATAAAAAACAAAATTCGAGACTCGAAAAGACACATTTTGGAGCACACATTGTTTTTTTGGCACACGCCTCTACATATGTCTTTTAGTGGAGAAATTCTGCAAGATGTTGGAAAACTTGTTGATGTTCAGCCAAAAAAAATCAGATTTTTTAACCATTTTTTACTACTTTTCAGAATTTAACGTGCTAGCGAGCCAACCAGCCAACCTGTGGTTGGATGGTTAGAGGGATTGTGATATCCTCAGCCCACCAGGGTGTGCGCGTGTGCGTTCATAGAAAAAAAATTACCGTGCTCGAGATTAGAGCAACCCGTTCACTCAATAACACCTAATTAACTCGTGACACGTTTTTACTGTTATCCCTTGAAACTGAGGGTAACAAAATCTATGAAAAAAACCAATAACTTCACAATTTCTTGGAGTGGGCAGAACAGAACAGAGAAAACATGGGTTCCCAAGTCCCAACACATGTTGGTTCAAAGAAAAAGAGTCCCAACACATCTTATTTCACTTGGAATTGTCGAGTCGCTCGTGCGCTGTGTCACACTCCCTTATCCTCTGAAGCGGTGGTGCTTACCCAGACTGTGTGGCGGTCTCGAAACCGCTACGCTACACCGGCGAAGCTGACGCTCGAGCAGAGAGCCTGCCAGCCCCCGCCTTCGCCGCTCGTCTCCATGGAGGCAGTCGCCAGAGCAAGCATCGCGGCAAGCTCGCACGGGCGGGCGCCCCTGTGCCGGCGCCAGCGCCACGCCGCGCGGTGTCTCCCGGGACGACGTTCGGTGGCCTGCGCGGCCGCCGCCGACGCCGACGTCGTCCGACTCTTCGACGCCGCCAAGCTCACGGTAATAAGGGAGACACTCTTCCGCCCGCCGGCTTCCTCTGAATGCTGAGGCACTTATCTCGTGTTATGTGGCATTGCTTCAGGTGGACGAGTTCGTGAAGAGCGGCATGGTGGTCGGGCTCGGCTCCGGCGCCGCGTCGGGGCTCGCCGTCCAGTACCTCGGCACGCGCCTCCGGCGAGGCTCGCTGACCGGCATCGTCGGGATACCCTCGTAAGCGTTCCGATTGCTTACCAAATACCAAATGAGATATATATACCTACATTCTTCTGCACAACTCCAATGCCTGGTGCATTCGCTAGCTCTGATCATCGGTTGCGTCTAATCGGTTGTTGGGGTTGATCAGCCAGGTCTGTGATCTGTGCAAGTGAGGCGGAGAAAGCAGGGATAAAGGTCGGCAGCCACGAGGAAGGCGCCCAAGTACGCTCTCTTCTGTCAGTCACCATTGTAAAATCTTGCAGGCAAGAAATGAGAGAATTTTGGCTGAAACCATGCTCACTGATGTATAGATTGATTTTGCTTTCACTGATGCTGATGTAATTCAAGAGGGCACACTCGCTGCTGTCATCGGGCGCGGGAAAATCGAGAGTGGACAGCCTTCTTTCATACAAGAGAAGGTTAGCGCAACTCTTCAGAAACTTGCTAGGCCAGCTCTTCAGAAACTGCTTAAACTCATTCAGGCTCCCTGACTAGTGTCTGTCTAAATCATCACTTGTCCTTTTCTTTCCTGATAAAAAGTCGAACAAGCATGCATCTTAGTAAGTTCATGAAGATGGAAATATCGCTATTTTCTGAAAAAATAAATACAATGTTATAACAATTATATGGCTAACAATTATATGGCTAATTCGACTGCAGATACTTTTGTTATAACAATTATATGGCTAACTCATCTTCCTACATGCAACTCTGGATTGGTCTGGATCCACAGGGTATTGTTAAATCGGCTGACAAGGTTGCCTTTATAATTGACAACGACAAATATGTGAATGGCATAGAGGGTTCCATTCCAGTTTTGGTCAAAAGTGTAAGCAATCTCTATCTTCTGCCAGAGACCAGATCAGTTTTGTGTAACGATCATTAAGAGAGGAGCAGATCATTTCAGGGAAACTGGATTGACACCGCCGAAGAGATTGATGATTTGTTCCTAGGCGACGCAGAGGTGCGCGCCGCCCATCAATCTGACAATTACTTATACTAGATTTCTGAACCTGAAACCTGTCCATGCCGACCTGGCAAAAAAAAAGGAAAAAACTTTTGACTGATACACATTGTGTGATTGCCTGAAGGTTTGGAGGAGGCCATCCATTGGAACTGCCGGTCCATCGGGAGGCGACTTCCCGCTGGTTACCAAGGAGGGCCATCACATACTTGATGTTATCTTCACAACCCCCATCCAGGATCTTGGTATGTATAAATGGAAAGCTCGCTACTCTTTGAGTATCTAAATTCGACATTGATAATTCAGTAACTATTTCTCCAATGGAAGTTTAGCTGGTTTGCCTTGGTCACCTTGCAGGAAAGGTAGCGGAAGGCTTGGAGAAAATCGTCGGCGTTGTGGACCATGGGATAATTTGCAACACTACGTGAGTTTCTCAACCTAGACAAACTATATACTCCCTCTCCCTCCGATCCATATTAATTGTCGTTGATTTAGTACAAACAATTAATATGGATCGGAGGGACTAGTAAAATCCAGTTATTAAGCAGCATGTTTAAAGAAAGAAAAACCTAGTATTATACCAAGAAAGCAACCCGTGTGTGGTTACATAGTGCAGTGTCTAAGACATTGCAATCTGTTGCATGCAGGCCGTATGCTGTCATCGCGTCCAAAGGTGAGGTTCAGGTCTTGGATCGGAAGTCATCGGTGATACCAAACACATAGATCTACAATTGAGTTGCAGAGCAACCATTTCCCCCGCATTTCGACGGGAGAATCTATTTTGAGTTGGCTGGAAGATTAAAAAAAATGCAATGTGGCAACCGCGCGAAAGCTATTTTTTGTACTGTCCGACGTTGCTGTCGGTAAAATTCTGTGTGCCATGTCTAGTTCGAAGACCAGGATGTATGAGTATCTCCACAGATGTGCAGTTACTGACTCTGTAAGCACCATGGAGATTCCAAATCACATGTTTATGTAAGTTGGCCATGTGATGAGAGTTTTGTGAGGGCATCTTCCAGTTCCAAGAGAAGCGCCTAGGCCAGCAGGCCAAGTAAAAGTATGGCCCTCATCAGGCATCTTTCCAGCTGAAACCTCTACACGTTTCACAGTTCACTAGTACTATGACTTGAGTATTGCAATGGACCGTCTCTGACCCAGCCGTGCACACAAAGGAATGCATGGCTGCGACCAACCATGGCTAACCAAGCCTGGGGACTAAACTTGGAAGCCACGCTTAGTCCTATTATTAGAGCAGCAAATTTGGACCCTCAAACGCCCACGGACGCGTCTGGGCGCGTTCGCTAACATTGACCGGACACGCCTCATTTGTTGCCTTCCACACCCACGTCCTTCATATCCGAACCCTCGAAACCATACAAACACATGCAACGCTACGTAAACTAGATCAAACACGTAGTTCATCGGATCGCATTGCATCGTCGGAAAAAAGAGGACATAGTTCATCGGCAAATCGAACAAACTACATTAAACATACTGAAAATATAAACATAAAGGAAGGGTGGAGGAAATCGCCATTTCCTCGCCGGCCCCTTCCCCTTTCGGCCGACGCGGTTGTGCCCCTCCTCTGTGTAGGCGTCAGCGTGCGGAGGTGCGTCGTCGTCAGAGCTGGAGGTGGAGCCGTCCGTCATGTCCGAGCTGTCGGAGTTGTCGGGCTTGCTCCTTGGCATGGCGGGCCGCCTTCGTCTTCGCCGCTGCCTCCTTGTTTGCCTCGCGCTCCGACAACTCGATGGCGAGTCGGAGCGCCTCGTCATTCTTGCGGCGGAGGCGACGCGCATCCGTCTTCGCCGTCGTGAGAGAGCGTCGGAGGACCGACGCGAGGAGCGCGTCCTCGGGGTCGACCGGCACGCTCGCGTGCGAACAGCGCGTGGCCAGCGCCTCCCCCGTCTCCCTCGCCCGTTGCCGCTCGCGTCGGGTTGCACGCGCCTCGGACTCAGGCGTCCTCGTGCGCCCCGGCCCCGACGCGGGCACGAGGACCCAGCGGTGGTCGGGCACCACTTCCAGAGCAGAGGGTGGTGGAGATAGGCGGCGTACCTCAACTAACGGAGCGGAGCAGCCAGAGCTGGGCGCCGGGCGGGAAGGGCCAACGACGTCGCCGGGGCTGCATCGACGGGCGACGAGCGCTGAGTAAGAAGATCCGTCGCTGCCGGGGCCGCCTTGCTCCTGCAGTGACCTCAACGCGATGCGGAGGGCCACCTGCTCCACATCGATGTTGGATCCGTCAGATTCTGCACCGGAGCTGCTTCCGTCACTGGCAATCGGATCGAAGAGTAGGGGATCAGAAATGGACTAGACGGAGAGAGTGAAGTGACCGATGTCTAGGGTTTCCAGACGGGGGTATTTGTGGGATGGGCCGGGCTGACGTGGCGGATGTGCCCGGACGCGCAGCCTCGTATCCGCCCCATGTTTGGGCTGGATATGAGGGGTGCCAGTCAGCCCGAGCGTTTGAGGCCCATTTAGGGCGTCCGTCTGTGTCGATATTTCGTGACCGGGCGGCCTACTCGAGCGTTTGAGACAGGTACGAGGAGTCCGGTTATAGATGCTCTTAGGTTATATATAATCACAGCTCAGATGTGAACAGTTGATTACTCCCTCGTTTTCTCCCAAGAGCCGTGATTGTCCGCGGACTGGAAACAAAAGTCATCAGCGAAAAGGCCAGACGCGTTCCGCTTCCACCCAAGTTTCAACTCTTCTAGAAAAAAGCCCACTCAGGTTTCAACTAGCGTTGTACTACCGGTCAACGGTCTGTAGGACCCAGTCGGTTCAAACGAGGTCACCCACCGACGCCTTCCGCGACCAGCCAAGATGATGCGATACCTTGCGTACTGCTGCTGCTGCTACTAATACCACCCTGGACAGCTCTATTCCGTTCCTACCCAAGTAGTACTTGGAGCAGGGGAGAGCTAGAGGAGAGGGGAACAAAGCATGGCGTCGAAGATGCTGCTCAGGAGGATCGGTTCCATCTGCCGTCTCGCAGGCGGCGAGCGCCGGTCGCTGCTGTTCGGTCGCGGGGAGGGGCTCCGCCGTCTCGTTTCTCCGGCGAGCCATCCGTCATTCTGCAGCAGCGCGTGTGAGCAAGCCGGTGCGGGCAGCGCAAGCAAGGTTCGTCCTCTGCTTTACCCCAAAATCTCTCCCAGGAATGGATGGATGCAGGGTCTCCTCCTGCAACTTGGCTCTCATGGGCAAAGCATTCATTGAATACCCATGGACGCATCTCTCCACCAAATCAACATGTTTCCTATGTACCCCCTCCGTCCGAAATACTTGTCGGCGAAATGGATAAAAGTATTTCCGGACAGAGGGGGTATAACGGTTGGAAGTTTTCTTGGTTTCAACTTTGAACGAATAAATGGAAGATTGTTCAGTTTGTTATTTACAGTTTCGGTTTTTGAGTCGAACGAAGGTGGCCATGAAACAAACCTAACATGACATACCTCTGAACGAATAAACAACGCCGGTATTTCTGGAGGATGGTTAGTACCATGTGTCTGTTGCTTCTCTTGAAGAGTTCGTCTATTTATCGATGCCTTTTGCTGGTAAATGGTGCAGGATCAAGATAACCTCAGTAGGTTTTCAGACCCACAGGTTGCTCATGAGGATCGCCGCTTCGTTCAGTTCTTGGATAGGATGCTGGACGCGACAAGAAATCCCCAGAGTCTTGCACAGATACGGCGCGAGAAGCTTCCAAATGATCTGAAAATATTGGATGATGAAATATGAGTTAAGATTCTCTTACAGGAACGTAGAAGAGTTGTTAACAAGCGTGATTTATGACATGTAAAGTTTCCTTGAGATTAACCATGCCATGTGAGATTACTATTGTACAAGTTCTGACTATGGACACAAACATCGGATGATGTCAAATGTATTATGTATTTGTGTTATTTTTCCGCAACTGATTTCATATCATGTATGCAGTATGAACTCAACAACTCGTAAAAAACAAATATATGGCCAACCAATTAACTACTGTTCCATGTTCTGTTTGGAAACATCTGAAGAGCAAATGTGAATTTTCAGCAAGTTATCATAAAGTCATCAAGCGATAATATTTCTTGTTGAGATTTGAACAGACCTATTGGATATGTCCAAGCCATACCACCAAGAGGTCCTTCTCTGTTCTAGGTGCAAACTACAAAGCTCTGTGACATGAATTCAGGCATCTATGGTGATCATTTCGATGCTGTAAGAGTACGTAAGGTGTACATATAGCAGTAGGGAGAAACGATAAAATTACCTTTAGAGCAGTTAAAATGATCAACTTACTCAACAGGCCACTCACTTTTCATCGTTAACCTTGTTGTGCAGCATAACCTTGTTTAATCCACGACTAAATTTGCAGGAAAGATAATCAAACATGTCAAGTTGCTGTGAAAATGTTGAAGCTCACATGTTCTTGTTGTTTTCACAGACCTGTCAACCTGCACAGCTATGCTTATGTAATGATAAATGCAGAGGGCAGAAGCACTCAAAACAGAATCAACAGAATTATATGATCTTTTGGGCAAAGTGATCAACTTTAGAACAATCTGTACACCAATATTTCAGATTTATCTATGTGGGGTAGCCCTTTTACATTTTCTTTTCAAGGAGAAGAACTTAGAAATCTCAAGGGGCTCATAACGAGGTCTACAATGCTTCTAGAACAGTTATGGCGCAAAATAAAACAATGCTGTCCAAGTTCAAGACTGAAAAGCCATACAGGTTAGCTGGCAGAACTTACACAGTCTGATGAATGTCAGCATTGAGAGCTTGAGCCTACAAAGGGTTATATGAACTTTGCTGATCAGAAAGAAGCAGCGGCTATGCACAGTACAGGTGATACACGACCAAGATGAACCTGACACATTCCATGGTCATTTGAATTCCTGTAGAAGTACAATGTTAGGAACTAGAACTGGTGTATGAGTTAAACAAAAGGAGAACAGGAGAAGAGGCTTTTGCTGAAAACTACCGTATCTTTGCAAAGGATGACAAAAAAGTTAAACAAGAAACATACAAAACAAAAGACACCATTACTACTTGTGCTTTGTGAATTGAGCACCTAGGGTTCAGCTAATGTACATGTAAGTCCACTCACCACTTCTTCACATGGAAACATTGAATCATACTGCATTAGAAGCTTGCTGTGATCTATGCAACAATTTGTATAATAACATGTTCTCCCTTTATCACCATCAGAAGATCAGATAACTTCCATTGGGCGAAATCAAAATCAAATTGCCATTACCTACGGTAAGATAAAAAAATATTAATACTCTAAATTGCAATGGAGAAGACAATTGAACTAACTGCATGGAACAGTCTTCCAAATCACCCAACCTTGCCATCTACAGCAACATAGAAACAGAACAAAACAAGCAAGCAAATCCCTAAATGACTATACCATGTTAAAATGGCTTTTCTGTAATCAGGAGATACGCAGTAACAGAGAGGCGTTATATTCATGTATACAAGAACGACCATACACCGGCCACCCTGCTTGCAGTAGGCTAACTGTACATGTTTGGGTTTTGCTCGGCTTTGGTTCTTAGTTCTTCGACTCCTAATACAAAATGACACACATTTGGGTGCATGTTGGAGAAGAGAAAAACAATATACCAGAACGATATTTCCGACTAACCTGCAAACTATGTTATTATAGGGAAAAACTGTAATATCTTGTCACCTCATTAGCAATGAAAGTATAACTGATCCTGAATCCTCAACACATTACCTAATCCTCAATTTTAGGTATGACCCTACTGTCTCATGAAGTTTGACATGGATGGATCAGCAATACAGTGGTACCTTGTCCAAATAGTTCATTTTTGTATCATTTTAGTTACAGAAGGTGATAAGAACAAGGAAACACCATGGTTGAACAAGGGTTTAAACTATGAAAATGCATGGTGAATAAAATAATCTGCAGAGAAATCATTGTTGAACCTGGGCGGTGTTGTCTGGTTGCGTGGTATAACATATGTCTGGCCTGGGAACGTAACCTTCATGTTTTAATTCTAGAAGAAGGCTCTTCAAAGACATGTAAATATCTTCAGAGTCAGGGTGGCTTTTATCTGCTGCAACAAATAAATGGCTGGTATTATTAACATCTACCCAGCTGTAACCAGGTATCTTCTGAACTTTCTTATCCTTCATCAATCTTCTCATTTTTGACACACCATCCCACCGTCCAGCAACTGCATTGATATTGGACATGAGCACATAATAACCTGAATTATGAGGGTCCAACTTGAATAGTTCTTGAGAAGCAATCTCTGCAAGTTCAACATTGCGATGCACACGGCAAGCATGGAGAAGAGCACCCCAAATACCAGCATCCGGCTTGAAAGGCATGTCAGCAATAAATTGCATGGCTTTATCCAACTTCCCAGCCCGGCTATATAAGTCAACCATGCAAGCTAAGTGTTCCACTCGAGGTGCGATGTGATGTTCCTCAGTCATGCATTGAAAAAGTCGGAGTCCTTCTTGAACCTCCCCAGCGTGAGCACAAGCAGATATCAAAGCAAGGAATGTTACATGATCTGCGCTGAATCCTTCTTCTTGCATGCGGCATAGTAAACTCACTGACTCTTTAACAAGACCATGAGCCCCATAGGCAGAGATTATACTATTCCATGACACTTCATTCTTCTCAGGCATGAATTCAAAAACACGAAAAGCCAATTCTAAGTTCCCACATTTTCCATACATATCTATGAGAGCACTCTCAGCAAACACGTCTGCTCTTATGGGACCCTTTATTATAATACCATGGATCTCCTTTCCATAATATATAGCTGGTAAGCCTGCACATGCTGACAGGATGGAAGATATGGTCACATTATTGTACTTCACACCTTCCATACTCATTTGACGAAACAGCTCAAGAGCTTCTTCAGGTTCCCCATTCTGTGCAAAGCTTGAAATCATCGAGTTCCATGTCACCTCATCCTTAGAAGACATCTTAGAGAAGATATAATGGCTAAGGTCAAGTCTACCGCATTTCGCATACATGTCCATTAATGCACTCTCCACATAACACCTTCCTTCATGGGCATTTTTAAGAACATACCCATGGAGCTCCTGACCAAGATTCATAGCAGCCATGCAAGCACATGCTGGCAACGTGCTAGCTACCATGATAGCATTTGGTTTGATGCCCACTTCCAGCAGGTACCGAAACATTTTCACTGCCGCTTCACTCATCCCATTAAGAACATAACCCGAGATCATTGTGCTACCAATAACCACATCGATGGTCTTTGTAGCATCGAAGACATTCTGTGCCATCCTGACATCCTTGCACTTGAAATATATGTCCACCAAAGCACTCACCAAGAAGACATCCAAATGCACACAGTTCCTGACAATGTAGCCATGTATCTCCTTCCCCTGCTTGAAACCATTCAAATCGGTCAAAGCTGGTAACAAGCTCGCCAGAGTAACTGAATCAGGCTGAAGACCACTCTTCTGCATGTCACAGAACAATCTCAATGCATCGTCGACAAGCCCATTCTGGACACACCCAGATATCATCCCGTTCCAGGTTACCAGATCGTCCCGTGGCATCAGGTCAAACAACCTCCACGCATCATCCAAGCACTGGCATTTGGCGTACATCGACACCAATGTGTTCGCCACGGCGACCTCTGGCTCTAACCCATACTTCACCGCCAGGGTGTGGAGCTGCACCCCTGAGAGCAAGTCAGCCTCCGTGGCGCACACAGACAGAAAGCACGCCAGGGTCGCGAAGTTGGGATCGCAGCGGGACGCCCTCATGGCCCCGAACAGCCCCACCGCGCTGGCCACGTCGCCGCCCTTGACGTACCCGTCCATCATCACGTTCCACAGGACGCAGTCCCGCTCGGCCATTCCGTCGAACACCTCGCGCGCGCCGCCAAGGAGGCCGGCGTCCGCATACATCTTGATGAGCGCGCTCCCGACGTACATGTCGCGGTCGAGCCCGAGCGCCCGCGCGGTGCGGTGCACGAGGCGGCCGAGGGCGAGCGCGCCGAGCGCGGCGCACGACTTGACGACGTAGGGGAGGGTGTGGCCGTCCGGCCGCGGCGCGGACGGGTGGACCCACATCTTGACGTAGAAGAGGACGGCGAAGCGGTGGTGCCCGGCCATGGTGAGCCCGCGGATGAGCCAGTTCCAGGGGAGCGCCGACGCGGCGGCGGCGCGCGGGAGCGAGGAGAAGACCGCGACGGCGTCGCGGAAGCGCCGCGCCAGGACGTACATGCCGATGAGGCGCGTCTGGAGCGCGGCCGCCGCCGGCCCGTCGGCCTCCGCGAGGAGGCCAGAAGTGACGGCGCGCGCGTGGATGCGGAGGCCGAGCGAGAGGTGCGACGGCGCGACGCAGCCGCGGAGGAGCGCCAGCAGGCGGTAGGCACTGGGCACGGCGGCCGTCGTAGAGAGCGCCGCGCAGAAGCATCGCCGCGCCGGCGGCCTGAGGCGGAGGAGGAGGCGGCGGCGCATGGCAGCGTAGGCGAGGAGGGAAAACGAGGCGAAAAGTTATGGCTTCAACTCTCACGTGCCGCTCACGTGCTCCTATCGTTCTATTCTATCTCGCGCTAGTCCCTCGTGCCCCTCTCGCCGTACGCTCCTGCGCCGGCGGCGGCTGCTCTTCTCGGCGGGCGCGCATGGCGACGATGTCCCGCGCCCTCGGCTCGGCGTTCGTGGGGTTCACGCGGACGCCGGCCGTGCCGGCGACGACGCCCTTGCCGTTGCCCTCCTCGTGCGCCTCCTCGGCGCTGCTCCTGCGCTGGCAGCGGAGCCGGGGCGTCGGCGTCGTCGGCGGCGGCTGCGCGCGGCGGTACTCTTCGGGACGCAACGTGAAGATTAGCATGAGCCTCTGCGCCGGCATCGTCGGCCTGCCCAACGTCGGCAAGTCCACCCTCTTCAACGCCATTGTAAGTCACCAATTGAGCACAAACAGAACCCGTTGCTTGTGAAAAATTAAACTACTCCTGCCAGTGAAAAGGATGTCGTCTTGTCGAGAGCTCGACGTAGCAGAGCTGCAGAGGGCAACGAATCTTCGTTTCTGTGAGGAGACCTTTCGATTAGTGCACTGGTTTCTCTAGCAGATGAGCCCGAGGTAGCCGGGGGCAATGTCACTGCATCTGAGCTGTTCGATGAATTGCCGCATAGAGATGCTGTTGTCCAGAGGTTGAAATGGTTGATATGTTTCGAACATGAAGAGAGCTTTGATGAAATTTCCCTTGTTTCTTGTGTTATTCACGCTCACTGCATAATTTCTGTTCTTGCAACGTTGATCAGTGGCGGAGGCAGGAATCCTTAATTCATGATGTTGAGGCGGGGGGTAGAAAATCTAAAGGAATTGTTACTGTTCATATTCGAAATATAAAGGAATAGCTAATCTTGGGGAGGGCCGGGACCTGGCTGGCCACCACCTGCCTCCGCCACTGACGATGATTGCTTGATGGAATGCTTTTTATGCTTCGTGGGTCGTGATGTGAAATGTGAAATACAACTGGCGTTTATTTCTCGTCTTAACAGAATGTGAGTTCGTTTCTCAATGTTATTAGGTTGAAAATGGGAAGGCCCAAGCTGCAAACTTCCCCTTCTGCACCATAAACCCAAACACTGGCGTCGTGGCTATTCCCGATCCTCGCTTGCACGTGCTCTCAAAATTAAGCAAGTCCAAGCAGACGGTCCCAACATCCATTGAGCTTGTTGACATTGCAGGCCTCGTCAAAGGAGCAAGCAAAGGAGAGGTACCGATTCTCTTCGTCGTGTTTACTCCAAGTGCAGCACAGAACATGTCGATGATTGTTTTTCACTAGTTTACGTACGAAAATTTTTACCTGGTTGTTGACTTCAGGGACTGGGAAATCAATTTCTTTCAAACATCCGTGAAGTGGATTCTATACTCCAGGTCAGTTTGCTGACTTGTATATGTTTGTGCTCTCAGGCATTTGTCAAGTTTCTGGAAACGAAAACTTTGCATCTTTTTTACTAGCCGCATTCCCATGTTTCTCAACTGCTGCATACCATTCTGTTGGTATCCTCTTATTTTGCAGAGTTTCAATCACTATAATTCTCCAATAGATGTTCCTTTACCTTCAGTTCAGCAGTTGTACAATGTTTGAACATCCAATGATTGCCTTCTTTTTCTGGCCCTGCTATTCAGTAATTAGTCCTTGTTGTGCCGCCATAGATTTAGTTTGAAGAACATAATAGGCTATTGGTTGTTCAGGTTCTAAGGACTAACTGAGCACCAATCTTTTCTTCATTGGATTTTCAGGTTGTGCGATGTTTTGAAGATGATGATATTGTTCACGTGAATGGAAAAGTTGATCCCAAGTCAGATATTGATGTGATTAACTTAGAGCTCATATTTTGTGATCTTGAACAGGTAATATAATGAAAAGTTCTGTTATCTCCATTTCCTTGCTTAATAGGATGAGGGATTTATGTATGGATTTATTTATTTTGTTTATGTTCATACAAAAAATCAGATAGAGAAGAGATTGGATAAGCTTAAAAAGAGCAAAACTAAGGATCCACAAGTAAAAGTGAAGGTAAGTAATGTATTCACAAACTCTACCATTACTTGATAGGTTTTGTTCTTGATTCTAGTTTTCACTACTCAGGAAGGAGCGGAAAGGTCAGGATTAGAAAAAATTCTGGATGCACTTATGGATGGAAAGCCTGCAAGATCTGTTGATTTGCCTGACCATGAGAAAGAAGCTATACAACATCTTTATCTGCTCACTATGAAGCCAGTCATTTATGTTGCTAATGTAACAGAGTCTGATCTTGCCGACCCTGATAAAAATCCCCATGTCCAAGAGGTGGCCAAACTAGCATCAGAGCTGAAATCTGGCATGGTTACAATATCAGCTCAGGTTTGTGCTAAGTGATACCATATGCATCGACCTAGGCATTAGACAATTTCACCTAATCTATTATCTGTGTAAGCTAATGAAATTGTGGAGTGCACCAGGTTGAGGCTGAACTGTCTGAACTACCACTAGAAGAGAGAGTTGAATACCTAAATTCTCTTGATGTTGCTGAAAGTGGGCTAGGCAACTTGGTAAAAGCAACCTATAACCTTTTGGGACTAAGAACTTATTTCACTACCGGAGAGCAGGTGAATATCTTCTGCTGTCAAGACACTTTATTCTTCAGCTATTGATCCTAACTTTCAAATTATTATTTTCTTTTGTCAGGAAACAAAAGCTTGGACCATTATTTCAGGTTTTATTCGCATCCTCACAATGCTGTTATTGTATTATTTCAATTGCCGTAGGAACTGCCTTCATCTTTTTGCACCATGGGCACAAAGTTTTGACCATGTTTTGTCTTGGATGTTATTGTTATAGGCATGACTGCACCTCAAGCAGCTGGAGTTATTCATAGCGACTTCCAGAAAGGCTTCATTAGAGCTGAAACTGTAAGTATCAGGGTTCTGTGCTAGTAATAAGATAGCTGCATGTTCTTTTCATGTGCTATACCATTATTTGCTGGTGTTATTTTAATAATTTGACAACGGTCATATACCATTACTCAGGTATCCTACGATGATTTTGTGGCGGCGGGTTCTCTTGGAGCAGCAAGGGAGAAGGGAGTGGTAACAACATCTGCACTTATATGAATAATTCTAGTGTTAGAGATGAAGCGCGCAAGAAAATGTATTTATTTCCTGTCCTCTCTATGACTGCAGATGAGGTTGGAAGGGAAGGAATATATTGTGCAGGAAGGAGATGTCATGCTCTTCCGATTCAATGTGTGACAACAGTGCCATGCAAGAAGTTTCAAGCTTTATTCAACTCGAATTTCATACGAACTTACAAGGCAAGACAAAGTTTGGGTAGACCATCAGATTTTGTCTTTGAGGCATCAATTGTTCATGTACTCGGCATCGTTGCATTTTCGGAGGAAAATACAATCATTTTATTTCATGTAACATCTGCAGATACTTAATAGGTCTGCATCATAACTTGGGATCCTTGGTGAGTTTTGTAAATCACTTCAATAAACTCTGCCTGATATATTATGAGCAATAATACGTAGTAATCTCTTTTTGAAGTAACAAACAGTAGGAGAGTGTCCTACTGACAAAAGTTATCTACAAATCAGTTATAGTATTATGTAATCCCAGGAATCTATAACTCCAATATACTCCAACATCTGAAATTCTGACTGAAAGATCGTGGATGTCGCCTAGGGGGGGGGGGGGGGGGGGGTGAATAGGCGCTTTAAAATAATTACGGTTTAGGCTTGAACAAATGCGGAATAAAACTAGCATTTAATTTGTCAAGCACAAAACCTAAATCGACTAGGCTCACCTATGTGCACCAACAACTTATGCTAAGCAAGATAAACAACTAAGTGATAGCAAGATATATAACTAGAAACAATATGGCTATCACAAAGTAAAGTGCATAAGTAAAGGGCTCGGGTAAGAGATAACCGAGGCACGCGGAGACGACGATGTATCCCGAAGTTCACACCCTTGCGGATGCTAATCTCCGTTAGAGCGGTGTGGAGGCACAATGCTCCCCAACAATGCCACTAGGGTCACCGTATTCTCCTCACGCCCTCGCACAATGCAAGGTGCCGTGATTCCACTAAGGGACCCTTGAGGGCGGTCACCGAACCCATACAAATGGCAACCCTTGAGGGCGGTCACCGAACCCGTACACTTTGGCAACCCTTGGGGGCGGTCACCGGTACCCGTCAAATTGCTCGAGGCGATCTCCACAACCTAATTGGAGACCCCGACGCTTGCCCGGAGCTTTACACCACAATGATTGAGCTCCGAGGCACCACCAAGCCGTCTAGGGCGCCAAGGCACCCAAGAGGAACAAGCTCTAGGGTGCTCAAACACCCAAGAGTAATAAGCTTCTCAACTACTAACTTCCACGTATCTGTTGGGGAACGGAGCATGAATTTCAAAAAAATTCCTACGCTCACGCAAGATCTATCCATGGAGATGCATCGCTACGAGAGGGGAGAGTGTGTCTACGTACCCTCGTAGACCGTTAGCGGAAGCGTCTCACAACGCGGTTGATGTAGTCGAACAATCCTTCGAGCTCCACCGATCGAGTACCGAACGTACGGCACCTCCGAGTTCTACACACGTGCAGCTCGGTGACGTTCCTCGCCTTCTTGATCCAGCAAGACATCGAGGTAGTAGATGAGTTCCGTCAGCACGACGGCGTGGCGACGGTGACGGTGAAGTGATTCCGGCAGGGCTTTGCCTAAGCTCTCCGAAAATATGACCGAGGGTGTAAACGGTGGAGGGGGGCGCCGCACACGGCTTGGAACAATTGTTGTGTCTTCAAGGGGCGCCCCCCCTCCGTATATAAAGGAGGGAGGGAGGAGGAGGCTGGCCCTAGGGGCGCACCAAAGTGGGGAGTCCTACTAGGACTCCTTAGTCCTAGTAGGATTCCACCTCCCATACGGAGTAGGAAAGGGGGAAGGGAGAGGGAAAGGAAAGAGGGGGCTGCGCCCCCTCCCCTAGTCCAATTCGGTTTGGGCAAGGGGGGGCGCGCGCCTCCTCACGTGGCCTGCCTCTCCTTTTCCCGTATGGCCCAATAAGGCCCATTACTTCTTCCGGTGAATTCCCGTAACTCCCCGGTACTCCGAAAAATACCCGAATCACTCGGAACCTTTCCGACGTCCGAATATAGCCTTCCAATATATGAATCTTTACCTCTCGACCATTTCGAGACTCCTCGTCATGTCCGTGATCTCATCCGGGACTCCGAACAAACTTCGGCCACCAATCACATAACTCATATAATACTAAATCGTCATCGAACCTTAAGTGTGCGGACCCTACGGGTTCGGGAATGATGTAGACATGACCGAGATGACTCTCCGGTCAATAACCAACAGCGGAACCTGGATGCTCATATTGGTTCCTACATATTCCACGAAGATCTTTATCGGTGAACCTCATATGTCAACATACGTTGTTCCCTTTGTCTGGCGGTATGTTACTTGCCCGAGATTCGATCGTCGGTATCCAATACCTAGTTCAATCTCGTTACCGGCAAGTCTCTTTACTCGTTCCGCAATACATCATCTTGCAACTAACTTTTTAGTCATGGTGCTTGCAAGGCTTCTGTGATGCTGTATTACCGAGAGGGCCCAGAGATACCTCTCCGATAGTCGGAGTGACAAATCCCAATCTTGATCCATGCCAACTCAACAAACACTTTCGGAGATACCTGTAGTGCACCTTTATAATCACCCAGTCACGTTGTGACGTTTGATACACCCAAAGTATTCCTACGGTATCCGGGAGTTGCATGATCTCATGGTCAGAGGAACGTGTCTTTGACATAGTGAAAGCAATAGCAATAAACTGAACGATCATTTGCTATGCTAACGGTTGGGTCATGTCCATCACATCATTCTCCTAATGATGTGATCCCGTTATCAAATGACAACTCATGTCCATGGTCAGGAAATCTTGACCATCTTTTGATCAACGAGCTAGTCTAGTAGAGGCTTACTAGGGACTCAGTATTTGTCTATTATCCACACATGTATTAAGTTTCCGGTCAATACAATTCTAGCATGAATAATAAACCATTATCATGATAGGAGAAATATGATAATAAACACTTTATTAATTGCCTCTAGGGCATATTTCCAACAGTCTCCCACTTGCACTAGAGTCAATAATCTAGTTTACATCTCCATGTAATGAACATCCAATCAGTTCTAGGGCTGATCATGTTTTGCTTGTGAGAGAGGTTTTAGTCAACGGGTCTGCAACATTCAGATCCGTGTGTACTTTGCAAAACTCTATGTCTTATGTAGATGCGGTCACCATACTCTGCTTTGGAGCTACTCCAAAATAACTACCCCACTTTATGTATCCAGTCAGAGACTCATAGTCTTCCGGATCGGTGTTTAAAGCTTGCATCGACGTAACCCCTTACGACGAACTCTTTATTACCTATATTTCCCGACAAATTCTTCCTTAATCATCTTAAGGATATACTTTGACCGCTGTCCAGTGATCTACTCCTGGATCACTTTCGTACCTCTTTTCCAGACACATGGCAAGGCACACAGCATGGCATACTTTATAGAACCTATGGCCGAGGCATAGGGGATAACCTTCATTCTTTCTATTTCTTCTGCCGTGGTCGAGATTTGAGTCTTACTCAATTTCACACCTTGCACCACAGTCAAGAACTCCTTCTTTGACTGATCCATTTTGAACTTTCTTCAAACTTGTCAAGGTATGTGCTTCATGAAAGTCCTATGAGGCGTCTCAATCTATCTCTATAGATTTTGATGCCTAACATGTAAAACAACCTTTACCTAGATTTTCAAGTCTTACTCCACTTCACACCAGGCAAGAACTCATTTCTTTGACTTGATCCATTTTGAACTTCTTCAAAAAAACTCATCAAGATGTGTGAACTTTTATCAGGCGTTTTGATCTATCTCCATAGATCTCGATGCCCAATCTGTGGATAACTCAAAAACAGGTTTTTATTGAAAAACTCCTTTCAATTCTTTATGCTTTCCAGAAATTCTACATCATTTCCAATCAACAATATGTCATCCACATATACTATTAGAAATGCTATAGAGCTCCCACTCACTTTCTTGTAAATACAAGTTTCTCCATAAACTTGTATAAACCCAAACGCTTTGATCACTTCATCAAAGTGAGTATTCCAGCTCCGAGATGCTTGCACCAGTCCATAGATGGATCGCTGGAGCTTGCATATTTTGTTAGCGCCTTTAGGATCGACAAAACCTTCCGGCTGTATCATATACAATTCTTCCTTAAGGAATCCGTAAAGGAATGCCGTTTTGACGTCCATTTGCCAGATTTCATAATCATAAAACGCGGCAATTGCTAACATAATTCTGACAGACTTTAGCATCGCTACGGGTGAGAAAGTCTCATCGTAGTCAACTCCTTGAACTTGTCGATAACCTTTAGCAACAAGTCGTGCGTTATAGGCGGTGACATTACCATCAGCGTCCGTCTTCTTCTTAAAGATTCATTTATTTTTAATAGCTCGCCGTTCATCGGGCAAGTCTACCAAAGTCCACACTTTGTTCTCATACATGGATCCAATCTCGGATTTCATGGCCTCAAGCCATTTGTTGGAATCCGGGCTCGCCATCGCTTCTTCATAGTTCGTAGGTTCACCGTTGTCTAACAACATGACCTCCAAGACAGGATTGCCGTACCAATCTGGTGCGGAGCGTGTCCTGGTTGACCTACGAGGTTCTGTAGCAACTTGATCCGAAGCTTCATGATCATCATCATCTACTTCCTCTCTGGTCTGTGTCGGTGTCACAGAAATTTCTTCCTGTGACGTACTACTATCCAGAGGAGGTACAATTACCTCATCAAGTTCTACTTTCCTCCCACTCACTTCTTTTCGAGAGAAACTCCTTCTCTAGAAAGGATCCATTCTTAGCAACGAATACTTTGCCTTCGGATCTGTGGTAGAAGGTGTACCCAACGGTCTCCTTTGGGTATCCTATGAAGACGCACTTATCCGCTTTGGGCTCGAGCTTATCTGGTTGAAGCCTTTTTGACATAAGCATCGCATCCCCAAACTTTCAGAAACGACAACTTAGGTTTCTTGCCAAACCACAGTTCATACGGTGTCGTCTCAACGGATTTAGACGGTGCCCTATTTAAAGTGAATGCAGCTGTCTCTAATGCATAACCCCAAAATGATAGTGGCAAATCGGTAAGAGACATCATAGAACGTACCATATCTAATAGAGTACGATTACGACGTTCGGACACACCATTACGCTGTGGTGTTCCAGGTGGCGTAAGCTGTGAAACAATTCCACATTGTCTTAAGTGATTGCCAAACTCGTAACTTAAATATTCTCCTCCACGATCAGATCGTAAGAACTTTATTTTCTTGTTACGATGGTTCTCTACTTCACTCTGAAATTCTTTGAACTTTTCAAATGTTTCAGATTTATGCTTCATCAAGTAGACATAACCATATCTACTCAAATCATCAGTGAACGTGAGAATATAACGATATCCACCGCGCGCCTCAACACTCATCGGACCGCATACATCGGTATGTATTATTTCCAATAAGTTGGTTGCTCGCTCCATTGTTCCGGAGAACGGAGTTTTAGTCATCTTGCCAATAAGGCACGGTTCACATGTCTCAAATGATTCATAATCAAGAGATTCCAAAAACCCATCTGCATGGAGTTTCTTCATGTGTTTAACACTGATATGACCTAAGCGGCAGTGCCACAAATATGTGGTACTATCATTATCTTTTGGCATTCGTGTTATGAACATATGTATTACTACGATCAAGATTCAATAGACCTTTCATTTTAAGTGCATGATCATCAATGATATTATCCAAATAAATAGAATAACAATTATTCTCTGAAATTGAATAACCGTCTTGCAATAAACACTATCAGATATAATGTTCATGCTTAACGCAAGCACCAAATAACAATTACTTAGGTTCATCACTAATCCTGAAGGTAGAGAGAGCGTGGCGATGGTGATCACATCAACCTTGGAGACACTTCCAATGCACATCGTCACCTCGTTCTTAGCTAGCCCTCGTTTATTCCGAAGCTCCATGTTTCAAGTTGTAAGCAACTGAACAAGTATCAAATACCCAGGTGCTCCTACGAGTACCAGTAAGGTATATATCAATAACATGTATATCAAATATCTTTGTTGACATTGCCAGTCTTATTATCTGCCAGTTACTTTGGGGAAGTTCCGCTCCCTGTGACATTTCCCTTTGCAATGGGAGCACTAAGTCTCGGGTTTGGTTCAGCCTTGGGCTTCTTCGCGTGAGCGGCAACTGTTTTACCGTTCTTCTTGAAGTTCCCTTTTCTTTCCCTTGCCCTTCTTGAAACTAGTGGTCTTATTAACCATCAACACTTGATGCTCCCTTTTTGATTTCTACATCCGCAGATTGTAGCATCGCGAATAGCTTAAGGATCTTCTATCCCTTGCATGTTTATAGTTCATCACGAAGATCCAGTAGCTTAGTGATAGTGACTAGAGAACTCTATCAATCACCACTTTATTCGGAAGTCTAACTCCCACTTGATTCAAGTGTTTGAAGTTCAGACATTCTGAGTACATGCTCACTAACGGAGCTGTTCTCCTCCATCTTGTAGCTATAGAACTTGTCGAAGGTGTCATACCTCTCGACCCGGGTGTGAGCTTGAAAAACAAATTTTCAGCTCTTGGAACATCTCACATGCTCCGTGTTGCTCAAAACATATTTGGAGCTCCGGTTCTAAGCCGTAAAGTATGGCGCATTGAACTATCGAGTAGTCATCTTTTCTTGTCTATCAGACGTTCATAACGTCCTCAGACGAAGCCGTAGGGGTATTTCACTAAGCGGTGCATTAAGAACATAAGCCTTCTGTGCAGCAGTGAGGACAATCCTCAGATCACGGACCTAGTCCGCATAGTTGCTTCCATCAACTTTCAACTTCGTTTTCTCTAGGAACATAATAAAAACAGGGGAACTACAGCGCGGTCTATGGATCTACAACATAAATTTGCTAAGACAAGTAAGACTATGTTCATGACAATTGAAGTTCAATTAATCAAATTACTTAAGAACTCCCACTTAGATTAACATCCCTCAAGTTGTCTAAGTGTAACATGATCCACATCAACTAAACCACGTCCGATCATCACGTGAGGTGGATTAGTTATCAATGGTGAACATCTTTCATGTTGATCATATCTACTATATGACTCATGTTCAACCTTTCGGTCTCTTGTGTTCCGAGGCCATGTCTGTACATGCTAGGATCGTCAAGTTTAACCCAAGTATTCTGCGTGTGTAAAACTGGCTTACACCCGTTGTATGCGAACGAAAGAATCCATCACACCCGATCATCACGTGGTGCTTAGAAGCGTCGAACCTTCGCAACGGTGCATACTAGGGGAGAACACTTATCTTGAAATTTAGTGAAGGGATCATCTTATAATGCTACCGTCGTCCTAAGCAAAATAAGATGCATAAAAGGATTAACATCACATGCAATTCAATATATGTGACATGATATGGCCATCATCGTCTTGTGCTTTTGATCTCCATCAGCAAAGCACCGTCATGATCTCCATCGTCACCGGGTTGACACCTTGATCTCCATCGTAGCGTCGTGACACCTTGATCTCCATCGTAGCGTCGTGGTCGTCTCGCCGGCTATTGCTACTACTACTACTGCTAACTTATAGCGGTAAAGTAAAGCAATTACATAGCGTTGGCATTGCATACAATAAAGAGACAACCATAAGGCTCCTGCCGGTTGCCTGATAACTTACAAAACATGATCATCTCATACAACAACTTATATCACATCATGTCTTGGCCATATCACATCACCAGCATACCCTGCAAAAACAAGTTAGACGTCCTCTACTTTGTTGTTGCAAGTTTTACGTGGCTGCTACGGGTTTGCAAGAACCGTTCTTACCTACGCAAAACCACAACGTGGTGTAGTGATTGCTTTTTGATCTTCTAAAAGAACCCTCTTCATTGAAACCGATTCAACTAAAGTGAGAGAGACAGACACCCGCCAGTCACCTTTATGCAACGAGTGCACGTAGCGGTGAAACCAGTCTCGCGTAAGCGTACGCGTAATATCGGTCCGGGCCGCTTCATCTCACAATACCGCCGAATCAAGTAACAACTAGTAACAACAAGCAATATGTATACACCCACGCCCACAACTCACTTGTGTTCTACTCGTGCAAATCACATCTACGCATAGACCTGGCTCGGATGCCACTGTTGGGGAACGGAGCATGAATTTCAAAAAAATTCCTACGCTCACGCAAGATCTATCCATGGAGATGCATCGCTACGAGAGGGGAGAGTGTGTCTACGTACCCTCGTAGACCGTTAGCGGAAGCGTCTCACAACGCGGTTGATGTAGTCGAACAATCCTTCGAGCTCCACCGATCGAGTACCGAACGTACGGCACCTCCGAGTTCTACACACATGCAGCTCGGTGACGTTCCTCGCCTTCTTGATCCAGCAAGACGTCGAGGTTGTAGATGACTTCCGTCAGCACGACGGCGTGGCGACGGTGACGGTGAAGTGATTCCGGCAGGGCTTTGCCTAAGCTCTCCGAAAATATGACCGAGGGTGTAAACGGTGGACGGGGGCGCCGCACACGGCTTGGAACAATTGCTGTCTCCAAGGGGCGCCCCCCCTCCGTATATAAAGGAGGGAGGAAGGAGGAGGCTGGCCCTAGGGGCGCACCAAAGTGGGGAGTCCTACTAGGACTCCTTAGTCCTAGTAGGATTCCACCTCCCATACGGAGTAGGAAAGGGGGAAGGGAGAGGGAAAGGAAAGAGGGGGCTGTGCCCCCTCCCCTAGTCCAATTCGGTTTGGGCAAGGGGGGGCGCGCGCCTCCTCACGTGGCCTGCCTCTCCTTTTCCCGTATGGCCCAATAAGGCCCATTACTTCTCCCGGTGAATTCCCGTAACTCCCCGGTACTCTGAAAAATACCCGAATCACTCGGAACCTTTCCGACGTCCGAATATAGCCTTCCAATATATGAATCTTTACCTCTCGACCATTTCGAGACTCCTCGTCATGTCCGTGATCTCATCCGGGACTCCGAACAAACTTCGTCCACCAATCACATAACTCATATAATACTAAATCGTCATCGAACCTTAAGTGTGCGGACCCTACGGGTTCGGGAATGATGTAGACATGACCGAGATGACTCTCCGGTCAATAACCAACAGCGGAACCTGGATGCTCATATTGGTTCCTACATATTCCACGAAGATCTTTATCGGTGAACCTCATATGTCAACATACGTTGTTCCCTTTGTCTGGCGGTATGTTACTTGCCCGAGATTCGATCGTCGGTATCCAATACCTAGTTCAATCTCGTTACCGGCAAGTCTCTTTACTCGTTCCGCAATACATCATCTTGCAACTAAATTTTTAGTCATGGTGCTTGCAAGGCTTCTGTGATGCTGTATTACCGAGAGGGCCCAGAGATACCTCTCCGATAGTCGGAGTGACAAATCCCAATCTTGATCCATGCCAACTCAACAAACACTTTCGGAGATACCTGTAGTGCACCTTTATAATCACCCAGTCACGTTGTGACGTTTGATACACCCAAAGTATTCCTACGGTATCCGGGAGTTGCATGATCTCATGGTCAGAGGAACGTGTCTTTGACATAGTGAAAGCAATAGCAATAAACTGAACGATCATTTGCTATGCTAACGGTTGGGTCATGTCCATCACATCATTCTCCTAATGATGTGATCCCATTATCAAATGACAACTCATGTCCATGGTCAGGAAATCTTGACCATCTTTTGATCAACGAGCTAGTCTAGTAGAGGCTTACTAGGGACTCAGTATTTGTCTATTATCCACATATGTATTAAGTTTCCGGTCAATACAATTCTAGCATGAATAATAAACCATTATCATGAACGGAGAAATATGATAATAAACACTTTATTAATTGCCTCTAGGGCATATTTCCAACAGTATCACCGTGGAGAACTCAAACGATGCAACTAATGCAATGGCAAGAACACACGAAGTGCTCAAGTCCCTCTCTCTCAAATCCTACCAAAGCAACAAAAGCTATGGAGGAAAGTGAGAGGAAGAACAAGGAGAACACCAAGAACTCCAAGATCTAGATCCACAAGGTTTCCCTCACATAGAGGAGAAAGTGATTGGTGGAAAGATGGATCTAGATCTCCTCTCTCTATTCCCTCAAGAAGGAGCAAGAATCATTGGAGGGATGGAGAGATAGCAAAGCTCTAGAAGGTCAACAATGGAGGAGAGAGAGCTGCAAGGGAAAAAGAACCGTTGAGGGCAAGGGGGAAGAAGACCCCCTTTTATAACCCCCCACCAAATCGAACCGTTACCTGTGCTGGACGCACTCAAGCGGTACTACCGCTCCAAGGAGCGGTACTACCGCTTAGAGCGGTACTACCAGCCGAAGCCAGTGAGTACAGCAAGCACAGGAGCGCGGTAGTGCCGCACAAAGCGGTACTACCGCCCCCACAAGCGGTACTACCGCAAAGGTTCGTAGAACAGCCCAGAAACGAGGTAGTGGAGCGGTACTGGAGTGGTACTACCGCCGCAAGCGGTACTACCGCCCAACATCCGCTCTACTACCGCTAAGGAAAAATAGGGCACCAGAAGAATTTCAGCAAGCGGTACTGGAAGCGGTAGTAGAAAGCGGAAGTACCGCATAAGCGGTACTACCGTGCTACTACCGCTCACCAAGAATGGGCAACAGAAGAAATTCCCACAAGCGGTACTCGCTGCGGTAGACCACAGCGGTACTACCGCATAAGCGGTACTACCGTGGTACCGAGCGGTACTACCGCTTGGGTGACAAGAAAACTGCCCAAAGACTGAAACTGCCATAACTTCTGCAAATGAGCTCCGAATTGAGCAAACTCAAGCTTGTTGGATAGATGACGACAAATACTATCCAACAGCGACCTCTATGAATGAAGAACCGGCATAAACTCCAACATCGAAAACATCATAGAAGTTGCATATATGAACTCCGTTTTCGATGAACTCGGGCTTGTCATGAAGATGACCATAAGCTCAAAAACTCACAAAGAGAAACACCAAACAAGAACCAAGAAAGATGATGCAATGATGCAATGGTTTGAGCTCTCTACGAACGATACGATCAAGCTACTCACTTGAGAGCCCCCCTTGATAGTACGGCTATCGATCCTATAACCCGGTCTCCCAACTACCACCATGAGACCGGTAAAATAGAAAACCTATCAAGGGCAAACCTTTGCCTTGCGCATAGTCCACTTGAGCTAGATGATGACGATCTTGACCTCCTCAAGTTGGACCACCTTTCTTGATTGCGTCGGCTCGATGAAGACTAGTAGATTGCTCCCCCATACTCCACTATGGGTGAGCCACTCTTTGGCACATCTTCACAAGTCCATTGTCACCACAATGGACGTCAAGCTTCAAGCATGTGATCTCTTCGTGATGCTCCACTTGAACTTGCACACCGCAATCTTGATGCCGATCACCACTTGATGTCATCCTCCATGGGTTGTATGAAATCTTCCTTTTGATGCACGCCCATGGAAACAAACCTAACCCCACAAAGAACTCTTGCATAGAACATGGGTTAGTACACAAAGCGTAATGGACAATGCTTACCATACCGTGAGATCACTTGATCCCACTCGGTACATCTTCTACGCTTTGTGTGTTGATCAACTTGAATCACTCTTCATATTTAGTCTTGATCAACCTTGAATCTTCTATGGACAAACCCTTCAAATATAACTCAAGGCAACCATTAGTCCATAAGGATTGTCATCAATTACCAAAACCAAACATGGGGGCAGCGCATGTTCTTCCAATTCTCTTCATTAAGATGATGTCTTGAAGGTAAACATGAATGTCCACACAATCTTCTTCTTCAAGACATGCTTGCAATAGGCTCATCTTTTACATGACCAATCTTTGGATAACTCCATGAATAACCACCTTGGTCATCTCAAAATCTCCTTGAAACCAACAAATGTACTTCAAGAAAAGCCTATGGACAAACCCTTCAAATATAACTCAAGGCAACCATTAGTCCATAGGGATTGTCATCAATTACCAAAACCAAACATGGGGGCAGCGCATGTTCTTTCACTGACTTACCCCCTAAATGACAAGATTGCCTCATTTTATGTTACATGAAAATTATCGTCGGGAACATTTACATTTTATAACCTTTTTCTCATGTATAAAAGGGCAACATATGCTAATTATGCAAACATAATAGATATTTTACTGAAGAAAACATGCAATCCATTTTGGAGCACCTCATACTAGCAAAGTATATTCAAAGAGAGATAAATTGGTACAACACACACATATATATAAGCGATACATGAGAAGTGGGAACACATGCGCGTGGTACGAGCCTAGGTGAAAAATCACCATTTGCTTGGTTGTTGGCATTGTGAATGCCTCTTCTCAAGAGATCTTACCATATTGATTCAATATCACAATATAATACACATCATCACAATAGATACTCCAATCTACTCCTCATGAACGGTAAATATGCAATAAAAATTGTAAAAGATCTAAATAATATGAACTTTTTTAGCACCAAGGATGCTTGAGTGTGCTAGGAGCATGCAAATTTTCGTGGTGGAATGACATTCGAGGAGCTCTAAACAAAAAAAATCAGGTTTCCAGAACATTCTTTTATAGAGCTCCTTGAATGTCATTTGTCTATGAAAGTTTCTATAGCACACTCAAGCATCTTCGGTGCCAGAAAATCTGAAGAAAACAATTTGACTTTTTTCTTAAAAAAATTGAACTTACTGTTCATACCGGGACAATTTAAAACCAACACTATTAACTTCACAAAGATAGACTTGCAATAAGTGCATATAATATTACGATTAAGTTGTTCGATCATCACTGACCATCAGGTTTTCTATCTTGCAGCCCTGATGCAAAAGTCACCAACAATAGTTTGATCATCATTACTAACATCAAGTATTTCTAATATACCCCTAAGGCCACCGCAACATGCACATAACTCTCCTCACAAGTAGGGAAACAGGGTGATGATGACAAGTGATCACCCTTTCTGTGGAGTGGACGGAATCATACATCCCAATCTTCATGCTCAACTCATGCTTGAACTTCAAGATCAGGATGTCATTGTTCTTCAGGCCATGGAACTCTACAAATTGTGTCCATCGGGCATGAAAGATGAGCTCCCTAGCAATGAGCCTAGGTTGTTGATACCATGAGTACCAAGCATACTCTTGAGCCTCAATCTCCTTGGGAGAAGACCTTTGATCATCGGGTTGCATGACCTCAACATGACAAGCATGTCGAGGTCAACTTCATTAAGTTGGAAATAGACATGTGTTAGCTCATCCTCATTAGCGAAGTGGCCTGGCCGGCACCGTCATCTTTTCTGGCCTTGTAGGAATGGTGCTCTCTAAACCTAGTCGACCAAAAGGATGTTGGGCATCAACAACACGATTGAGTTCAATATCACCTTCTTCGCCCTTCATGGCCAAATGCTCCTACTCAACTATTGAAAGAGCATGGTGCCCCCGTGTGTGGTTTTGGTAATTGATGACAATCCCTATGTACTAATGGTTGATTTGAGTTTTACCTTAAGGTTTGTCCATAGGCATTGCTTGAAGATCATTCGTTGGTTTGAAGGCTATAAGAAGGAGATTATGTGTGATCAAGGTGCTATTCAAGGAACTACCCAAAGCTTGCTCATGTGAGATTTGAGCCTATTGCAATCATGTCTTGAAGAATAAGATTGTGGGAACATTCATGTTACCCTCGAGACATCATCTTTATGAAGAGAGAAGATAAGATACAAGGTTGATCAAGACTAAGGCAAAGAGTGATTCAAGTTGATCAACACAAAAAGCGTAGAAGTTGTACCAAGTAGGATCAAGTGATCCTATGGTATGGTAAGCATTGTCCATTGCGCTTTGTGTACAAACACATGGTGTATGTGAGAGTTTTTTGGGGGTTAGGTATGTTTCCATGGGCATGCATCAAAAGAAAGATCTCATATGACCCATGGAGGATGACATCGAGTGGTGATCGTCATCAAGGTTGTGGTGTGCAAGTTCAAGTGGAGCATCACGAACAGATCACATGCTTGAAGATTGCCATTCATTGTGGTGACAATGTACAAGTGAAGATGTGCCGAAGAGAGGCTCACCCATAGTGGAATATGGGGGAGCAATCTACTAGTCTTCATCGAGTCGTCGCAATCAAGAAAGGTGGTCCATCTTGAGGAGGACAAGATCATCATCATCTAGATGAAATGGATTATGCGCAAGGCAAAGGTTTGTCCTTGATAGGTTTTCTATTTTATCGGTCTCATGGTGTCAGTTGGGAGACCGGGTTATAAAATCAATTGCCGTACTATCAAGGGGGGATCTCGAGTGAGTAGCTTGATCGTATCGTTCGTAGAGATCTCAAACCATTGCATTCTTGGCATCATCATCTTCTCTTGGTTCTTGTTTGACTTTTCGCTATGTGAGTTTTGGAACTTATGGTCTTCATCGTGATAAGCTCAAGTTCATCGAAAGCGGATTTCGTATCCATCATCTTTGTGTTTTTGGTGTTGGAGATTTTGTCGGATCATATTTGGGAATGTCATCTTCCTTATCCTATTAGCATTTATTCTTCATTGCTTTTTCTTAATATAACCAATAGATGTTGGATATCTCTTGTCATCCTCTATCCAACAAGCTTGAGTTTGCTCAGTTCAGAGCTCGTACGCAAAAGTTAAGGCAGTTTCGATCTTCATGCATCCATCTGTTTTGCTTGGGCATGTTTGAAGCACCCAAGCGGTAGTACCGAGCAGTACTACCTCTCTGGGTAGCGGCTGTTGGAAATATTTCCTTGTTCATGATAATCGTTTATTATCCATGTTTAATTGTATTTATTGGAAACTCAAATACATGTGTGGGTACATAGACAACAACATGTCCCTAGTGGTCCTCTACCGGACTAGTTCGTTGATCAAAGATGGCCATGGTTTCCTGGACATGGACATGAGTTGTCATTTGATAACGGGATCACATCATTAGGAGAATGATGTGATGGACAAGACCCAAACTATGAACGTAGCATATGATCATGTCAAGTTTATTGCTATCGTTTTCTACATGTCAAGTATCTGTTCCTATGACCATGAGATTATGCAACTCACCGACACCGGAAGAGTACGTTGTTGGGGAACGTTGCATGGAAAACAAAAAATTCCTACGCTTCACCAAGATCAATCTAGGAGATGACCATCTACAAGAGGAGAGATTGCATCTACATACCCTTGTAGATCGCTAAGCGGGAAGCGTTAAGAAATGCGGTTGGTGTAGTCGAACGTCTTCGCGATCCAATCACGATCCGTCCCGCGATCCAATCTTGATCCGTTCCGATCTAGCGCCGAACGGACGGCAGCTCCGCGTTCAGCACACGTACAACTCGATGACGTCTCCGCCTTCTTGATCCAGCAAGCGAGGAAGGAGAGGTGGATGAGTTCTCCGATAGCACAACGGCGTGGTGGCGGCGGTGGTGGAGCAATCTCAGCAGGGCTTCGCCAAGCGTTGCCGCAGATGCGTTTTCGGTGGAGAAACAGATCTAGGGAGAGCGGGAGGGCTGCACCTATGCCTTAGGGTGTGACTGCCCTCCCTCTCCCTCTCTCTATATATAGGAGGAGGGGGTAGATGGGGCGCAGCCCTAGCCCTTCCTCCAAGGAAGGGGGCGGCGGCCAGGAGGGAGGAGTCCTCCCTCCCCAAGGCACCTCCTAGGTGCCTTCCCCTTTAGGGTTTCCTACACCCCTAGTCGCATGGGCCCTTGGGGGCTGGCCCAACAAGGCTTGGACGCCCCCTTACAGCCCATGCACGTCCTAGAGGATGGAGGGACCCTTCCGAACTCCTCCGGAACCCTCTGGAACCTTTCGGAACCTTCCGGAAGCTTCCCGGTACAATACCAGAAAAACCCGAAACTTTTCCGGTAGCCAAAATATGACTTCCCATATATAAATCTTTACCTCCGGACTATTTCGGAGCTCCTCGTGATGTTCAGGATCTCACCCGGGACTCCGAACAACTTTCAGTCACCAACATACATAACTCAACAATACCAAATCGTCACCGAACGTTAAGTGTGCAGACCCTGCGGGTTCGAGAACTATGTAAACATGACCGAGACACCTCTATGGTCAATAACCAATAGCGGGACCTAGATGCCCATATTGGTTCCTACATATTCTACGAAGATCTTTATCGGTCGAACCACGATGTCAAGGATTCAGATAATCCCGTATGCAGTTCCCTTTGTCCATCGGTATGTTACTTGCCCGAGATTCGATCGTCGGTATCTCCATACCTAGTTCAATCTTGTTACCGGCAAGTCTCTTTACTCGTTCTATAATACAAGATCCCGCGACTAACTCCTTAGTCACATTGCTTGCAAGCTTCTTGTGATGTTGTATTACCGAGAGGGCCCAGAGATACCTCTCCGTCATACGGAGTGACAAATCCCAGTCTCGATCCACGCCAACCCAGCAGACACCCTCGTAGATACCTGTAGAGCACCTTTATAGTCACCCAGTTACGTTGTGACGTTTGATTAACACAAGGTACTCCTCCGGTGTCAGTGAGTTGCATGATCTCATGGTCATAGGAACAGATACTTGACACGCAGAAAACAATAGCAATAAACTTGACACGATCATATGCTACGTTCATAGTTTGGGTCTTGTCCATCACATCATTCTCCTAATGATGTGATCCCGTTATCAAATGACAACTCATGTTTATGGTCAGGAAACCTTGACCATCTTTGATCAGCGAGCTAGTCTAGTAGAGGCTTACTAGGGACATAGTGTTGTCTATGTATCCACACATGTATCTGAGTTTCCGATCAATACAATTCTAGCATGGATAATAAACGATTATCATGAACAAGGAAATATGACAATAACTAATTTATTATTGCCTCTAGGGCATATTTTCAATAGTCTCCCACTTGCACTAGAGTCAATAATCTAGTTCACATCACCATGTGATTAACACCCAATAAGTTCTGGGGTTTTATCATGTTTTGCTTGTGAGAGAGGTTTTAGTCAATGGGTCTGCAACATTCAGATTTGTGTGCACTTTGCAAATCTCTATGTCATACTGTAGATGCTGCTACCATGCTCCACTTGGAGCTATTCCAATGGTGCTCCACTATACGTATCCGGATTGCTACTCAGAGTCATCCGGATTGATGTCAAAGCTTGCATCGACGTAACTCTTTACGACGAACTCTTTATCACCTCCATAATCGAGAAATATTTCCTCAGTCCTCAAGTTACTAAGGATAATTTTGACCACTGTCCAGTGATCTACTCCTGGATCACTCTTGTACCCCTTGACAGACTCATGGCAAGGCACACACCAGGTGCGGTACACAGCATGGCATACTATATAGAGCCTACGGCTAAGGCATAGGGGACGACCTTCGTCCTTTTTCTCTCTTCTGCCGTGGTCGAGCTTTGAGTCTGACTCAACTTCACACCTTACAAATCAGTCAAGAACTCCTTCTTTGACTGGTCCATTACAAATCAGTCGTTTTGATCTATCTCTATAGATCTTGATGCCCAATATTTAAGTAGCCTTTTATCCAGGTCTTCCTTTGAAAAACACCTTTCAAACAACCTTTTATGCCTTCCAGAAATTTCTACATCATTCCCGATCAACAATATGTCATCCACATATACTTATCAGAAAATTTATAGTGCTCCCACTCACTTTCTTGTAAATACAAGTTTCTTATAAACTTTGTATAAACCCAAAAGCTTTGATCACCTCATCAAAGCATATATTCCAACTCCGAGATGCTTGCTCTAGTCCATAGAAGGATCGCTGGAGCTTGCACACCTTTTAGCATCCTTAGGACCGACAAAACCTTCTGGTTGTATCACATACAACATTTCCTCATGGAAACCGTTAAGGAAACTGTTTTGAAATCCATCTACCATATTTCATAATCGAAAAATGCAACAACTGCTAACATAATTCCAACAGACTTTAGCATCGCTATGGGTGAGAAAGTCTCATCGTAGTCAACTCCTTGAACTTGTCGGAAACTACTTTGCGACGAGTCGAGCTTTATAAATGGTGACATTTACCATCAGCGTCTGTATTCTTCTTAAAGATCCATTTGTACTTAACGGCCTGTCGTTCATCGGGCAAGTCTACCAAAGTCCATACTTGGTTTTCATACATGGATCCTATCTCGGATTTCATGGCCTCTAACCATTTGTTGGAATCCGGGCCCATCATCGCTTCTCCATAGCTCGTAGGTTCATCGTTGTCCAACAACATGACCTCTAAGACAGGGTTACCGTACCATTCAGGAGCAGTACGTGTCCTTGTCGACCTACGAGGTTCGATAGTAACTTGATCCGAAGCTTCATGATCACCATCATTAGCTTCCTCTTCAACTGACGTAGGCTCCACAGAAACATCTTTCTGTGATGCGCTGCTCACTGGTTGAAGCAAAGGTTCAACAACCTCATCAAGTTCTATCTTCCTCCCACTCAATTCTTTCGAGAGAAACTCTTTCTCGAGAAAGGACCTATTTTTAGCAACAAAGACTTTGCCCTCGGATCTGAGATAGAAGGTATACCCAACTGCTTCCTTAGGGTATCCTATGAAGATGCATTTGTCCGCTTTGGGTTCGAGCTTATCAGGTTGAAGTCTTTTCACATAAGCATCGCATTCCCAAACTCTAAGAAATGACAGTTTAGGTTTTTGCCAAACCATAATTCATACGGTGTCATCTCAATGGACTTTAGATGGTGCCCTATTTTAAAGTGAATGTAGTTGTCTCTAATGCATAACCCCCAAAATGATAGTGGCAAATCGGTAAGAGTCATCATAGCACGTACTATATCCAATAGAGCACGGCTAAGACGTACGGACACACCATTACACTATGGTGTTTAAGGCGGCGTGAGGTTGTGAAACAATTTCCACATTGTCTTAAGTTGCATACCAAACTCGTAACTCATATATTCACCTCCACGATTATATCGTAGACATTTTATCTTCTTGTTTACAATGATCTTCAACTTCACTCTGAAATTGCTTGAACTTTTCAAACGTTTCAGACTTGTGTTTCATTAAGTAAATATACACATATCTACAGAAATCATCAGTGAAGGTAAGAAAATAACGATATCCACCGCACGCTTCAACACTCATTGGACCGCATACATCAACATGTATCATTTCCAATAAGTCACTTGCCCGCTCCATCATACCGGAAAACGGGGTCTCAGTCATCTTGGCCATGAGGCATGGTTTGCATGTCTCAACCGATTCGAAATCAAGTGAGTCCAAAGATCCATCAGCAAGGAGTTTCTTCATGCGCTTTACACCAATATGACCTTAGCGGCAGTGCCACAAGTATGTGGTACTATCATTATTAACTTTGCATCTTTTGGCATCAATATTATGAACATGTGTATTACTACGATCGAGATTCAATAAACCATTCACATAGGGTGCATGACCATTGAAGGTATTATTCATGTAAACAGAATAACCATTATTCTATGACTTAAATGAATAACAGTATTGCAATAAACACGATCTAATCATGTTCATGCTCAACACAAACACCAAATAACATTTATTTAGGTTCAACACTAATCCCAAAGGTAGAGGGAGCGTGCGATGGTGATCACATCAATCTTGCAAACACTTCCAACACACATCGTCATCTCGCCCTTCAGCTAGTCTCCGTTCATTCTGTAGCTTTTATTTCGAGTTACTAACACTAGCAACTGAACCGGTATCTAATACCCAGGTGCTACTAGGAGTACTAGTAAGTTACACATCAATAACACGTATATCAAATATACTTATGTTGACGTTGTCAGCGTTCTTATCTGCCAAGTATCTGGGGCAGTTCCGCTACCAGTGACTGTTCCCCTTATTATAGAAGCACTTAGTCTCGGGTTTGGGTTCAACCTCGGGTTTCTTCACTGGAGCGGCAACTGGCTTGTCATTCATGAAGTTTCCCTTCTTGCCCTTGCCCTTCTCGAAACTAGTGGTTTTATTAACCATCAACGCTTGATGCTCCTTCTTGATTTCTACCTTCGCAGTGTCAGACATCGTGAATAGCTCAGGGATCATTTTCTCCATCCCTGGCATGTTATAGTTCATCACGAAGCTCCAGTAGCTTAGTGGCAGTGACTTGGAGAACTATGTCAATCACTATCTTATCTGGAAGATCAACTCCCACTTGATTCAAGCGATTGTAGCACCCAGACAATCTGAGCACACGCTCACCGATTGAGCTATTCTCCTTCATCTTGCAGGCAAAGAATCTTGTTGGAGGTCTCATACCTCTCAACATGGGCACGAGCCTGAAATCTCAATTTTAGCTCTTGGAACATCTCATATGCTCCATGACGTTCAAAATGTCTTTGGAGCCTCAATTCTAAGCCGTAAAGCATGACGCACTGAACTATCAAGTAGTCATCAAAAATGTGTATGTCTGATGTTCTCAACACCCACAGACGACGCTTGAGGGGGTGGCGCACCGAGCGGTGCATCAAGGACACAAGCCTTCTATGCAGCAATGAGGACCATCCTCAGTTTACGGACCTAGCCTGCATAGTTGCTACTACCAACTTTCAACTTAGTTTTTCTCTAGGAACGTATCAAAATCTAGGGGAGCTACAGCGTGAGCTATCGATCTACAATATAATTTTGCAAATACAACTTTAGACTATGTTCATGATAATGAGTTCAATTAATCATATAACTAAAGAACTCCCACTCAAATTGACATCCCTCCGGTCATCCGAGTGCTACATGATCCAAATTCACCAACCCAAGTCCGACCGTCACGTGAGATGAGGTGGTTTCAATCGTGAACATCTCCATGTTGATCATATCTACTATATGACTCATATTCGACCTTTCGGTCTCTTGTGTTCTGAGGCCATGTCTATACATGCTAGGCTCGTCAAGTTTAACCCGAGTGTTCCGCATGTGCAAAACTGGCTTGCACCCATTGTATGTGAACGTAAAGTCTATCACACCCGATCATCATGGTGCTTCGAAATGACGAACTTTCGCAATGGTGCACACTCGGGGAGAACACAATTTTATCTTGAAATTTTAGTGAGGGGTCACCTTATAATTCTACCGTCGTCCTAAGCAAGATAAGATGCATAAAAGGATTAACATCACATGCAAATCATAAGTGACATGATATGGCCATGAACTTGTGCTTTTGATCTCCATCTCCAAAGCACCGGCATAATCTCCATCGTCACCGGCATGACACCATGATCTCCATCATCATGATCTCCATCATCATGTTATCATCGGGGTTGTCGCGCCAACAATGCTTCTGCTACTATTGCTACCGTTTAGCGATAAAGTATAGCATTACATAGAGCTTAATAAGTGACACGCAGGCCACATAATAATTAAAGACAACCCTATGGCTCCTGCCGGTTGCCGTATCAACATGCAAGTTGATATAAACTATTACAAAAACATGATCATCTCATACATCAAATATATATCATCATGATGGGGAACGTTGCATGGGAAACAAAAAATTTCCTACGAACACCCAAGATCTATCTATGGAGATCAACAGCTACGAGAGGGAGAGTGGATCTACATACCCTTGTAGATCGCTAAGCGGGAAGCGTTAAGAAACGCGGTTGATGTAGTCGAACGTCTTCGCGATCCAAATCGCAATCCATCCCACGATCCAATCACGATCCGTCCGGATCTAGCGCCGAACGGACGACACCTCCGCGTTCAGCACACGTACAACTCGATGACGTCTCCGCCTCCTCAATCCAGCGAGCGAGGTCGGAGTAGTAGATGAGTTCTCCGGCAACACGACAGCGTGGTGGCGGTGGTGGCGGTGCTATCCCGGCAGGGCTACGCCTAGCGCTACCGAAACCGCGAACGGAGGAGAAAACGATCTAGGGAGAGAGAGAGAGGGGCGCCAAGGGCTTCGTTTGTGCTCTTGGGGCGCCCCCTCCCCTCTATATATAGGTGGAGGGGCGTGGAGATCAGCCCCTCCAAGCCCTAGCGCGCAGCCAAGGGGGAGGAGTTGGACTCCTAGTCCAATTCCCTCCCTTTACTTAAACAGGTGGACTTTCCACCTCTCCCAAGCCACATGGGCCTTGAGGGACTTGTGCGCCTGGCCCAATAAGGTCAGGGAGCCTCCCCTTAGCCCATGCAAACCCTTGGGACGTGGTGGAACCCTTGCTGGACTTCCAGACTCCTCCGGAAGTTTTCGGAACCTTCTAGAAGCTTCCTGATACAATACCGGAAAAACTCAAAACTTTTCCGGTAGCCAAAATATGACTTCCCATATACAAATATTTACCTCCGAACCATTCCGGAACTCCTCGTGACGTCCAGGATCTCATCCGGGACTCCGAACAACCTTCGGTCACCAACATACATAACTCAACAATACCAAATCGTCACCGAACCTTAAGTGTGCAGACCCTGCGGGTTCGAGAACTATGTAGACATGACCGAGACAACTCTACGGTGAATAACCAATAGCAGGACATGGATGCCCATATTGATTCCTACATATTCTAAGAAGATCTTTATCGGTCGAACCACGATGTCAAGGATTCAGACAATCCCGTATGCAGTTCCCTTTGTCCATTGGTATGTTACTTGCCTGAGATTTGATCGTCGGTATCTCCATACCTAGTTCAATCTCGTTACTCGCAAGTCTCTTTACTCATTCCGTAACACAAGATCACATGACTAACTCCTTAGTCACATTGCTTGCAAGCTTCTTGTGATGTTGTGTTACCGAGTGGGCCCAGAGATACCTCTCCGTCATACGGAGTGACAAATCCCAGTCTCGATCCACTCCAACCCAACAAACACCCTCAGAGATACCTGTAGAGCACCTTTATAGTCACCCAGTTACGTTGTGACGTTTGATACACACAAGGCATTCCGACGGTGTCAGGGAGTTGCGTGATCTCATGGTCGTAGGAACAGATACTTGACATTGATAAAGCAGTAGCAATAAACTAACACGATCATATGCTATGCTTACGGTTGGGTCTTGTCCATAACATCATTCTCCTAATGATGTGATCCCGTTATCCGATGACAACTCATTGTCTATGGACAGGAAACCTTGACCATCTCTGATCAACGAGCTAGTCTAGTAGAGGCTTACTAGGGACACAGTGTTGTCTATGTATCCACACATATATCTGAGTTTCCAATCGATACAATTATAGCACAGATAATATACGATTATCATGAACAAGGAAATATGATAATAACCATTTTATTATTGCCTCTAGGGCATATTTCCAACACATCATGTCTATGGCCATATCATATCACAACATACCCTGCAAAAACAAGTTAGACGTCCTCTAATTTGTTGTTGCATGTTTTACGTGGCTGCTATGGGTATCTAGCAAGAACGATTCTTACCTACGCAAAACCACAGCGGTGATATACAAGTTGCTATTTAACCTTCTACATGGACCGCCTTTGTCGAATCCGATTCAACTAAGGTGGGAGAGACAGACACCCGCCAGCCATCTTATGCAACAAAGTTACATGTCAGTCGATGGAACCGGTCTCTCGTACGTGGACGAGTAAGGTTGGTCCGAGCCGCTTCATCCCACAATACCGCTGAATCAAGAAAAGACTAAGGAAGGAAGCAATCTAAATATCAACGCCCACAAACTCTTTTGTGTTCTACTCGTGATGTCATCTACGCATAAACCTGGCTCTGATACCACTGTTGGGGAACGTTGCATGGAAAACAAAAAATTTCCTACGCTTCACCAAGATCAATCTAGGAGATGACCATCTACGAGAGGAGAGATTATATCTACATACCCTTGTAGATCGCTAAGCGGGAAGCGTTAAGAAACGCCTTTGGTGTAGTCGAACGTCTTCGCGATCCAATCACGATCCGTCCCGCGATCCAATCTTGATCCGTTCCGATCTAGCGCCGAACGGATGACACCTCCGCGTTCAGCACACATACAACTCGATGACGTCTCCGCCTCCTTGATCTAGCAAGCGAGGGAGGAGAGGTGGATGAGTTCTCCGACAGCACAACGGCGTGGTGGCGGTGGTGGTGGAGCAATCTCAGCAGGGCTTTGCCAAGCGCTGCCGCAGATGCGTTTTCGGTGGAGAAACAGATCTAGGGAGAGAGGGAGGGCTGCACTTATGCCTTGGAGTGTGACTGCCCTCCCTCTCCCTCTCTATATATAGGAGGAGGGGGTCGATGGGGCGCAGCCCTAGCCCTTCCTCCAAGGAAGGGGGCGGCGGCCAGGAGGGAGGAGTCCTCCCTCCCCAAGGCACCTCCTAGGTGCCTTCCTCTTTAGGGTTTCCTACCCCCTAGCCGCATGGGCCCTTCACTAGTAGAAAACATGCCTTTAGATCGAAGCATTAGTCCCGGTTGGCTTCTGGACCGGGACTAATGCTGCCAGTAGTCCCGGTTCATTAGGCTAGGCATTAGTCCCGGTTCGTGAGGATCCTCTAGTCCCGGTTGGTGTTACCAACCGGGACTAAAGGGGTGGTGGCAGGGTTGCGTCAGGCTGGCCCCCACGAGACCCTTTAGTCCCGGTTTGTAACACCAACCGGGACTAGAGATGGATCTCTAGTCCCGGTTCGTGTAACCAATCGGGACTAAATGTATCCCTATATATAGTTGGTTCTTCCAGCCTGAGCTCATCCTCTCCATTCTCTGTTCTTCCCTAGCTCGAGCTCATCCCTCCATTTTTGCCAAGATTTGTCAAGATTTGAGGCACCCCAATCCATCCAAGTGTCCACAAAGGTTAGCAACTTTGTCCTTTCATCTCTTATTGCTAGATCAGCTCGTGCAATGCTTTATAAGTATAGTGATTTGTGGGTTTTAGTTTGGGTGTAATTATGTGGTAGTTTTTTTGATTTATATGCAATTTGAGCTCAATTAACTTCTTAGTTTGCATATGTGTAGGTGTGGTTTACTTAGTGTGCCTTCCCGTCCCCGTCCTAACCACCGTGGATCGCCCGCACCATCCCGTCGCCGGCACCACCTTGGTGAGACTCTTCTTGTGTTCTTATCCTTTTTATAAAAAAATCATATTTGTATGATTTAGATAGTTACTTGCATAATTTTCTTACTTGTATGATTGTTGTTATATATAGTGCCATGGTTATGATATCCGTGCCTGTCGGCCCTCGTCCGGTTTACGATTCGGATGTGGTATATTCTCTTTTATAACTATTTGTTACATTTCGTGTTAATGACAATTATGCCCATCAAGTTGACATAGATATTTTTATCTAGGAGGTAGTTGAACCGGAAATTCCAACCGACCCTATTGTCGAGAAGTTAAATTTAGTTGAAAAAGAAAATGAGGATTTGAAAGGAAAATTGAAAAGAGTTGAAGAAGAGAAGATGAAATTGGAGTTGTACGTTGCCGATGTCGTCGATGATCACAAGATCAAGATGGATGCAATGCACTTGAAGATTAGAAAGATTAGAAAATATGCCATTAATAAAGAGGCTTGGTATCATTATGCTGTTGGATCAATTGTTACCTTAGTTGCGATTTTGATCGCATTTGTTGTTGCATTTAAATGTTTTAGCTAGATAGTTGTATGTTGTTTTATGAGAATAAGTGTGTATGAACTTTATGTATGAACTTGTATTAATTTGGTCTTTTCGGTGTTGTGTAATGAAGATGAACCGGCAGTGGATGTACGATGACCGACGCTCTCCCCAGTTCATTAATGGCGTGCATAGTTTTCTGCGTGCGGCTGAGGCAAACAAGCGGGATGGTTTTATGTGTTGTCCATGTGGTGTGTGTAAGAATGATAAGACTTACTCTAGTGCAAAACAAATTCACGTCCACCTTTTTACGTCCGGTTTCATGTCCGGCTATAATTGTTGGACCAAGCACGGAGAAAGAGGGGTTCTAATGGAAGAGAATGAAGAAGAAGAGGATGATGACAACTATCCTGGGTTTCCTGAATATGATGGTACTACAACGGGGGAAGAGAATGAAGAAGAAGAAGCTGAGGCATCAGATGAGCCCGCTGATGATCTTGGTCGGGCCATTGCTGATGCAGAGAGAAATTGCGAAAGTGAAAAGGAGAAGTTGAAGTTGCATCGCATGTTAGAGGATCACAAAAAAGGGTTGTACCCAAATTGCGAAGATGACAACACAAAGCTCGGTACCACACTGGAATTGCTGCAATGGAAGGCAGAGAATGGTCTATCTGACAAGGGATTTGAAAAGTTGCTGAAAATAATGAAGAAGAAGCTTCCAAAGGACAACGAATTGCCTGACAGTACATACGAAGCAAAGAAGGTTGTCTGCCCTCTCGGATTAGAGGTGCAGAAGATACATGCATGCCCTAATGACTGCATCCTCTACTGCGGTGAGGAGTACGAGAATTTGAATGCATGCCCGGTATGCGGTGCATTGCGATATAAGATCAGTCGCGATGACCCTGGGGATGATGTTGAGGGCGAGCGCCCGAGGAAGAGGATTCCTGCCAAGGTGATGTGGTATGCTCCTATAATACCGCGGTTGAAACGTTTGTTCCAAAACAAAGAGCATGCCAAGTCGTTGCGATGGCACAAAGAAGACCGTAAGAAAGACGGGAAGTTGAGAGTACCCACTGATGGGTCGCAGTGGAGAAAAATCGAGAGAAAGTGGCCGGACTTTGCAGATGACCCAAGGAACGTATGTTTTGGTTTAAGTGCAGATGGTATTAATCCTTTTGGGGAGCAGAGCAGCAAGCATAGCACATGGCCCATGACTCTATGTATCTATAACCTTCCTCCTTGGTTGTGCATGAAGCGGAAGTTCATTATGATGCCAGTGCTCATCCAAGGCCCTAAGCAACCCGGCAACGACATTGATGTGTACCTAAGGCCATTAGTTGATGAACTTTTACAGCTGTGGAATAAAGAAGGCGTACGTGTGTGGGATGAGCACAAACAGCAGGAATTTGACCTACGAGCGTTGCTGTTTGTAACCATCAATGATTGGCCTGCTCTTAGTAACCTTTCAGGACATACAAACAAGGGATACCATGCATGCACGCATTGTTTAGATGAGACTCAAAGTATATATTTGGACAAATGCAAGAAGAATGTGTACCTGGGACATCGTCGATTTCTTCCGACCAAGCATGCCTTAAGAAAGAAAGCAAGCATTTCAAAGGTGAGGCAGATCACCGAAAGAAGCCCGTCCTCCGTACTGGTGATGATATACTTGATATGGTCAAGGATTTACAAGTAATCTTTGGAAAGGGTCTTGGCGGACAATCTGTTCCGATTAACGCTGACGGACACGCCCCCATGTGGAAGAAGAAATCTATATTTTGGGAGCTAGAATATTGGAAAGTCCTAGAGGTCCGCTCTGCAATCGACGTGATGCACGTCACGAAGAATCTTTGCGTGAACCTGCTAGGCTTCCTGGGAGTGTATGGGAAGACAAAAGATACACCGGAGGCACGACAGGACCAGCAACGTATGAACGCAAAAGACGGCATGCATCCAAGGCAGTATGAAGGTCCTGCCAGCTACGCTCTTACCAAAGCAGAGAAGGAATTTTTTTTTGAATGCCTGCTCAGTATGAAGGTCCCGTCTGGCTTCTCTTCGAATATAAAAGGAATAATAAATATGGCAGAGAAAAAATTCCAGAACCTAAAGTCTCATGACTGCCATGTGATCATGACGCAATTGCTTCCAGTTGCGTTGAGGGGGCTTCTACCAGAAAATGTTCGATTAGCCATTGTGAAGCTATGTTCATTCCTCAATGCAATTGCTCAGAAGGTAATCGATCCGGAAATCCTACCAAGCTTACAGAATGATTTGGTCCAATGTCTTGTCAGTTTCGAGTTGGTGTTCCCACCATCCTTCTTCAATATTATGACGCACGTCCTAGTTCACCTAGTCGAAGAGATTGCCATTCTGGGTCCTGTATTTCTACACAATATGTTCCCCTTTGAGAGGTTCATGGGAGTCTTAAAGAAATATGTTCGTAACCGTGCTAGGCCAGAAGGAAGCATCTCCAAGGGCCATGAAACAGAGGAGGTTATTGAGTTTTGTGTTGACTTTATTCCTGACCTTAAGTCGATTGGTGTTCCTCAATCGCGGCATGAGGGTAGACTGCGTGGAAAAGGTACGCTTGGACCAAAATCAATAATATGTAGGGACGGGCATTCTTGGGCGCAAGCACACTACGCAGTTCTACAAAATTCTACCTTGGTGACCCCGTATATCGAGAAACACATGGATATTATATGCTCCAAGAACCCGGAGCAGTCTGACCCTTGGATTAAACGTACACACATTGAGGCTTTCGGCGGTTGGTTGCAAACACATCTCATGAATGACGACATTGTTGAAGATGAGCTGTACTTGTTGGCCAAGAGACCATCTTCGACTATATTAACTTTCCAAGGATACGAGATAAATGGGAATACATTTTACACTATCGCCCAAGATAAAAAGAGCACCAACCAAAACAGTGGTGTCCGCTTTGACGATGCAGCAAACACCAATAGGGAAAAGGACACATATTATGGTTACAGAGGAGATATGGGAACTTGACTATGGAAGTGATTTGAAGGTCCCTTTGTTCCGGTGCAAATGGGTCAATCTGACTGGAGGAGGGGTAATGGTAGACCAGCAGTACGGAATGACAACAGTGGATCTCAACAATCTTGGGTACACAGAGGAACCATTCGTCCTAGCCAATGATGTGGCGCATGTTTTCTATGTGAAGGACATGTCTACCAAACCAAGAAAAAGAAAAGATAAGAAAGCGGATACATCATACGATGAGCCAAAGCGCCACATAATTCTTTCAGGGAAAAGAAACATCGTGGGAGTGGAGGACAAGACAGACATGTCAACAGATTATGAAAAGTTTGATGAAATTCCTCCCTTCACAGTGAAGACTGACCCAAGCATCCTGTTAAATGATGAAGATTGTCCATGGTTACGGCGCAATAAGCAAGGGACACACGGGAAGAAAAAGTTTTATACCCCAAGATCCCACTCTGGGATGTGATTGGCGTCACCGTCATCACTTTTCTTCTATAGCGAGTAGCCGAGATGGTCCAGTTTGTACACGAAGTGTATCCAGTTTTTGTTGTATCCCTCTCAACTTTTTAACACATGCTATGTGGGTGAAATGACGATACCATGCCAATTTCAACCTTTCCAGAGTTCATTTGTAGTGTTTTTTAATTTCATGGTTGTTTAGCTCAAAAAAATCATTAAATGCATGAAAAATAGCAAATGAAGTTAGAAAGGGTTGAAATTTGAAGATGTGGCTTAGAATGGTGCATATTGAATGCACAAAAAGTCTAGAGTTGAAATAAGTTAAAAAAATAAAATGCCTTTGTAACACATGAGTTTTCGTCTGAAACCCTCATACTATGAAGGAGATGGTCCAGTTTGTACACGAAGTGCATCCAGTTTTTGTCGTAACCCTCTCAACTTTTTAGCACATCCTATGTGGGTGAAATGATGATACCATTCCAAGTTTCTACCTTTTTAGATTTCATTTGTAGTGCTTTTTAATTTCAGGGTCATTTAGCTCAAAAAAATTATTAAATGCATGAAAAATAGCAAATGAAGTTAGCAAGGGTTGAAATTTGAAGATGTGGTTTAGAATGGTGCATATTGAATGGACAAAAAGTCGGGAGTTCATTTGGGGGATTTTGATTAAAACGAATGAAGGTATAAAACTAAAAGAGTTAAACATAATCTGGTTTTGATTAAAAGACCTATTTAAATTATCCTAAAAATTCCCAAATTTAACATAATGATAAAAAACACTAATATTAAACAACAGGAAAAACAATCACTCAAAAATCTATTTTTAACTAAAGTTATTCACAAACTAGTGATTCACACAAATTTCAAAAGAATTCAAATTTAAACTATTTAAATTTGAAAACTACTGGCACTAACAGAAAGTTTGTAATTGTTTTGACCTAAAGCAAAAAGATTCATTAAAAAACTATAAATATTCTAACAGTTATTCCAAATCTAAAAACTGAAATGAGAAAAACAAAACAAAACCAAAAAGAGAAAATACACCTTTAGTCCCGGTTGGTCCTACCAACCGGGACTAAAGGTCCCTTCCCGCACGGAATTTGGGCCGCCGAAAAGATGGGCCTTTAGTCCCGGTTGGTGGCAACAACCGGACTAAAGAGTCCCTCTATATATACAGGACTTTGTCGTTTCTTCCCCAACCTCTCCCATTCTGCCCCCCGACGCCGACGCCCCTGCCCCGACGCCGCCAGGCTGCCGGAGCTCCCCACGCGCCTCCTCGTCCTCGTTGACGTCGTCGCCGCCCCCGACGCCGGACGCCGCCCGTGCCTCCTCGTCCTCGTCGACGTCGTCGCCGCCCTCGACGCCGGACGCTGCCCGTGCCTCATCGTCCTCGTCGATGTCGTCGCCGCCCCCGACGCCGGACGCCGCCCGCGCCTCCTCCCCCGAGCCCCGTCGCGCCGGTGAGCTCCTGCCGCCTACTCCGATCCCCCTCCTCCGCGGCCACCGCGGCCACGTGCGCCGGTGCTGGTGCACCGGCGCACGTGGCCGCGGTTTTAGTTGTTTTAGTTAAAAAAATTATTAATTTGTTGTTTTAGTTTTTTTAGTTTAGTTGTTTTAGTTTAGTTTAGTTTAGTTGTTTTGGTTTTTTTAGTTTAGTTGTTTTAGTTTTTTTAGTTTAGTTGTTTTAGTTTAGTTTAGTTTAGTTTAGTTGTTTTAGTTTTTTTAGTTTAGTTGTTTTTTTAGTCTCGAGTCCCGAGTCGTCGAACCACGAGTCCCGAATCGACGAACCCCGAGTCCCCGACGATCGTCGGTGAGGAGTCCCCGACGATCGTCGGTGAGGAGTCCCCGACGATCGCCGGTGAGGAGTCCCCGGCGATCGCCGGTGAGGAGTTCACCGACGATCGTCGGTGAGGAGTCCCAGACGATCGCTTAAATAGAAAATGTGTCATTGTAGTTAAATATGTTATTATTGTCATAGTTGTTAAATGCAATCATCTTTATTAAAGTTTATTAAATAGTAGGAATTTAAATAGTTGTAGAATTTGTTCTCAACGTTGACGATGCCTGGCCCGCATCCTCGTCGTTGACTCGGCGCCGTCGACCACCTGCTTGAGAGGCGCCAGCATGTCTGGGACTGGGCTCCGCCGGGCTGGCACTGGGAGGTGCTGCCTTCCGGGGCGCGGAGCTTGGTGAGGAATCAGGGTCCCGTCGTCGACCCGGAGGTTATTTGGTGGCGGTCGCGTGGACCACTGTCGGTGCAGAGGGAGCCGGCCCCCGCGGAGGTGGTACGTCGCCGTGTCAGGGAGGAGGACGAGCACGTCCGACGCTACATGGCTGCGTTGGACGCCAGGTTCTCCAATACCTGGCAGGTTCTTCAGGGATCACACCCGAGCTATGATCCTGTCATAGTTCCTTATCTTTGGGTGTCCACTGCCTGCGCCGCGAGACGTCAACTAGATCTGTATTAGTGATATTATATTCGAGATGTATTAGTGATAATATTCGATGATGTATTAGTTATATTATATAATAATATTCGAGATGTATTAGTGATACTATTCGATGATGTATTAGTGATATTATATGATCATATTGTTGCATTGCCTTGTATTGATTTGCATATCTCCGGTTTTTCTTATTGAATGCATTCTAATTGTTTTATATTTGTTCTGGATTAGTTAAGCTATGGACGGTAGAGACAGAGACCGTGATCAAGAGAATGCCATGTACGACTTGATACGCTCCGGAAATGAAGAGAATGAAGCAGTAGATGATGGCTCACAATACCTTAACCCATCCGGTGAGGGAATTGAGGAAGAACAACCAAGAGACGAAGGGGAACCAACTGACAATGATGGCGAAGAAAATTTTCTCCATCATCAGAAGTCCGGCGAGGTATTAATTTGCCCTCTAGTGATCATCAGAAGTATTGATTGATTTGTATATATTAACGAATCTTTCTTCTTTTAGCCCTCCGGATCGAGCAAATCTTCTACAAGGGTTAAACGTGGCCCGACAAAAAAGTTGAAACAAGGCATAAAGTACAACATCGATCAAATCAGAGCAGATGGCGAACCGATTGCTCCTAAAATTAATGCAGACAAATTTATACGTCAATGCGGAGTTATCATTAGGGACCAAATCCCGATCACCGCTTAAGAATGGAATCAGCCAAAAGATCGCGGAGTTCCTTTTGTCAGCCAAAGAGCAAAAGATCTGCTTTGGGAGGAGCTCATGAAACATTTCACCCTACCAGAGGGTCTCACAGATATCCAACGGGAGAAAGTCAAGAAGTGTGCTCTTAAGAAGATGGCCACACAATTCCAGACTTGGAAGAAAAGATTATGGACCAATTACGTGAAAGGAGGAAAGAAGACTCCAGAATTCAAAGGAGAATATACGAAGTTAAAAGATGACTGGGACAGATTTGTGCAGTTCAAGGAATCAGAAGCAGCTAAGGAACGGTCGAAAGTAAACAAGATAAATGCCGAGAAAAAAACGTGGCACCATCATTTGGGGCCAGGTGGCTACAAGTATGGGTTGCCTTTGTGGGAAGAATCCGAGAGAAACATGAAGGCTGCAGGGGTCACTCCAGGTACAGAGAATTGGCCCGACAGGTGCAGGACTTGGTTTTATGCACATGGGGGAAAGTTGGACCCAAAGACAGGGAAGGTTCTTGAATAGGCAAGTCTTAAAGAAGCCACATACGAGTTACTTAAAGCAATAGAAGAAGCTCGAGTGGGTCTGTACCAGCCCGAGAGAGAGAACGACGAGCTTACACGCACCCTCAAGAATCCTGAACACCCGGGACGAACACGAGGCAAAGGCCTTGTTCTGTGGCTTCTGGGGTTTGCGGATTGGAATGACAGTTACAGAAGTCGTGAGAGAAAGAAGAAGCATGAAGTAGATCGGATTCAAATGGTAGAAGCAAAGAACGTGGACTTGGAACGCAAATACATGCTGCGGCAGGAGCAAATCAACAAACTTAGCCAGCAAGGCGCGTCTCAGCAGCAGGAGCATCCAGATGCAGCATTGGATGGTACCATTCCATCATCTATGCCGAAAAGCAGCGTGGGTTCCACGGGGGTCCCGGCCAATGATGCACTACTGGCTCACTACCCCGTGGATGATATCCTAGAGTCGACAGTTTGTGAGCTACACGTGAAACTGAAGAACATATCCATGGAGGTGGCGGACGGCTTTGCTTTACCGAGTGGACCTGAAGCAACCTTCCACGGCAATCCGATTCCACCTGGCTATGCTCGTGTTGGGGTGGATGAAGTTGTGTCGGCATATGAATCACTAGATCTTGACTACCTTGGAGGTGAAGGGGAGCGGACACTGGGAGAAGCCATTCGTTGTCTCATTTTATGGAAAAAGGAATGCATCGTGTTTCCAAACTCGGTGCCAAGGCCACCGACTCCTCCTCCAAGTCCGCCGCGTCAGCAGACTCCAACCCACCTCGAGACGGAGCGCAGGCCGAGTCCTCCAAGTCCACCGCGTCAGCAGACTCCAACCCACCTCGAGACAGAGCGCAGGGCGAGTCCGCCATATCGATCTCCGCTACGTCAGCATAGTCCATCCCACCCCGAGACGGAGCGCAGGGCGAGTCCGTGATATCGATATCCGCCATCTCCAAAGCGGAAGAGAGCACAAAAGAAGAAACCCGAGCCTCCTGTCAAAAACAAGTTAGCTTACGAGATGACTGAAGAGGAACTCAAAGAACAAACGGCAAAGGAATTGCATGCCCATTTTGGACCGAACCCGCCCCTGCCGCCAAAGGAGAAAATAACTGAGGAAGTCGTACTACACTTTTTGAATGCAGCTAAACCGGCGGAGAAAAGGCCGCTATCAGACTATGAACGCTCTATTAGCAAGTCCTATCATAAACAAAAAAACCGAAGTCGAGCGGTAGTAGTAAATGCGGGAAAACTGTTCCCCAGCTCGGAGAACAGGCAGTGCAATCGATCGTCCCGCTCAAGGTGAGTACCGATAAGGTGGTAATAACCAACGCTGATAGAGAGAATGCTAGACAGCTCGGTATCACTATTGAACAACTCCTAGAGATCGAGGAATTCCCACCGACGGATCCGAAGGAACTAGAATGGGCATATGTCCCCGGGAACTCTCTCGTGAGTCCTAAAGATGAGAAGCTTCTATCAACGCAAATGTACAGCTTGCATGAGTGGTACATGAGAGAAGTAAAGAGCGGGCGAGAGAGCCTCATGGTGAAAGTCAAGCGAGAGCATTACATCCATGAAAATGATTTGTGGATTGAAAACGAAGAATTCTTTCAATTATTCAATCAAAAAGCACTCGACAAATCTATTGTCAGTTGCTACTGTATGTAAGTGATTTCTTTCTGTAATTTGATTAAGTCTCTAGCTCAGCTCGTTCATTGCCTTTAATTATCCTCACTATATTCTTTTGTGTGGTATTGTGCAGAATGAAGATTTTTGAATTGGAAAGAGATGGAGTCTATGGCATTGGGTTCATTGACCCAAATACCGTTAATGAAAAGGTGTTAACTACTTACCCTAAAGACACGGAGAAAATGTTGCTAAGGTTTTTGAAGGCCCTAAATACCAAACCAGAAATACTTTTACCTTACAACTTCAAGTGAGTGTTATTTTTACCATACTTTTACCTTATATATATATATACTCGATGTTAAGTGTAGTTGATGAGTTATGCATGCCCGCTTATACAAATCGTGTCCGCAGCTACCACTGGATCCTGCTAATCATTAGAATTGACGATGGAACTATTGAAGTACTGGACTCACTAAGTAAAGACCCTGACGAATACAGAAGCCTGCATTCGATGCTCGACACGTAATTTCAATCATTTACGCACTATGTCGGCCTCTTTAGTTCGTTTCCTGATATCAAGTAATTAGTAACTCCTTTATTCATTTTCTTTGCCGGGCAGGGTTTGGAAAAAGTTCACCAAAGATGTTAGAGGTGAATGGAAAGAGGAGCTGAAATGGCGAAGGTCCAAGGTATTTAAGTAGTACTAGCTACGTCCGCCCATCTCTTTAGGTATAGTTTCAATACCATTATCATGCTTGATTATTATGTGATTGAATTATATTCTCGTTAAGTGCATGAGGCAGGAACAAGGGACTAGTTTATGTGCATATTACGTTTGCGAGAACATTCGCATTATGACCGAAAAGATCAGAACTACAAGAGATCTTTGGGTACGTAAACACCATTCACATTTTTTTATCATGATGTAATATATATAGAGACAACTAACATGTTCATATTGATCTCCTTCTTTAAAGATGCACGAGATGCGGGATAAGCTCCAACAAAATGAAAAGGAAAAATAAACAATAAAACCTAAACCCATAAACCCCAAAGCCCCTAAATCTTTAGTCCCGGTTGGTGTTACCAACCGGGACTAAAGGTCCCCATCCCCTGGCTCCCGCTAACGACCACGTGGCAAGGGTTTAGTCCCGGTTCATAGCCAACCGGGACTAAAGGCTTGGACCCTTTAGTCCCTATACATTAGTCCCGGTTGGGGAACCGGGACTAAAGGCCCTTCCCAGCCGGGACTAATGGCATGTTTTCTACTAGTGATTGGGGGCTGGCCCAACAAGGCTTGGACGCCCCCTTACAGCCCATGCACGTCCTAGAGGCTAGAGGGACCCTTCCGGACTCCTCCGGAACCCTCTGGAACCTTTCGGAACCTTTCAGAACCTTTCGGAAGCTTCCCGGTACAATACCGGAAAAACCTGAAACTTTTCCGGTAGCCAAAATATGACTTCCCATATATAAATCTTTACCTTCGGACTATTCCGGAGCTCCTCGTGACGTCCAGGATCTCATCCGGTACTCCGAACAACTTTCGGTCACCAACATACATAACTCAACACTACCAAATCATCACCGAACGTTAAGTGTGCAGACCCTGCGGGTTCGAGAACTATGTAGGCATGACCGAGACACGTCTATGGTCAATAACAAATAGCGAGACCTGGATGCCCTTATTGGTTCCTACATATTCTACGAAGATCTTTATCGGTCGAACCACGACGTCAAGGATTCAGAGAATCCCGTATACAGTTCCATTTGTCCATCGGTATGTTACTTGCCCGAGATTCGATCGTCGGTATCTCCATACCTAGTTCAATCTCATTACCGGCAAGTCTCTTTACTCGTTCCGTAATTCAAGATCCCACGACTAACTCCTTAGTCACATTGCTTGCAAGCTTCTTGTGATGTTGTATTACCAAGAGGGCCCAGAGATACCTCTCCGTCATACGTAGTGACAAATCCCAGTCTCGATCCACGCCAACCCAACAGACACCCTCGTAGATACGTGTAGAGCACCTTTATAGTCACCCAGTTACGTTGCGACATTTTATACACACAAGGTACTCCTCCGGTGTCAGTGAGTTGCATGATCTCATGGTCATAGGAACAGATACTTGACACGTAGAATACAATAGCAATAAACTTGACACGATCATATGCTACGTTCATAGTTTGGGTCTTGTCCATCACATCATTCTCCTAATGATGTGATCCCGTTATCAAATGACAACTCATGCACTGGTGCAGCGACGCGCTATACAAACGGCTTTTAACCCCTTTCCGCGACGTAGTTCTAAACCGTCGCCTTGCCTGTGTGGGCGATAGGAGGGTCCATCCCACACGACACGGCAAAATCGTTGGCGATGGTGGCTAACGAACGCAAACGTTTTGCAAAACGAAGCGTATGGGATTTCCATATCTATCACAAACGAGAGTCACCTCTCAACCGTTTGAGATATGGCATCCTTCCCATATGGCCCATCCTTGCAACTCGTGTGAGATCACACTAACATCGCACGCTCAACTCTGTAGCGCACCATTTACGATGTGTGCCGAATCGCAAACAGTTCATAATTGTAAAGCGTGTACGATAAGGAGACAATCACACACATTTTGTCCTACAGCGTCGTTTGCGATATACGAAGATTCACAAACGCTCCAACTGTCATACTCGTGTCGGATGCATACGACATAACAAACAGTTAAACATTGTAAATCGTGTATGATAAGGAGACTATCACAAAATATTTAGGTCTGCTTAACCGTTTCTGATATTGTCTAACATCACACAAGGTTTGCAGACGGCAATTGTATGCATTGTCGCACACGGTTTCTCTCTCTGAAACGTGTCGAATCATGAGGTATATCACACACGTTCTGCTTTACAAACCGTGTGCGGTGTAATGACCTGCAGATCTTATTTTTTGGCTATTTTAATCGCCACAATTTAAAATTCTACAGGATTTGAATTTGATAGTAGGCTATTGCATTTTTCATATCCATCTTATATAGACATAGGTTCAACAACCAATGCATTATTCCTTTCACAGGTACATATGTTCAAGAATTACATCAAAAAATAATAATTACATTAGGACCAGATAAATAATGATGAACCACGACTGCATACTTATATTAAATACGGTAAAGGAAGAGGCGAAAGACACTCTGGTAGTTGTACAAGGTGAAGCGAAATGCCCATATTGTGTCCTACTCCATGCAGAATGCACGGACGACTCTAGGCCAGCCCCTTGTGATGGCGGACCGCCATCCTTCTCTGTGTTGATGAGGACATGTAGGTAGTCATCGTGGCCTGGTAGATATACTTTAACGTTTGCACGTCCACCAATCATGTAGTTTGAGAGGTAATCCTGTTTAAACTGCTTTGAGAACCACTACAAACAAAATAGATTCAGACATTGTAAATTTGTAAGCTAACAACTCATTATGGACAGTAAAAAGAAGGGTACAGAGTTCGTAGTTACCATCCTGGAGTTCACTGTTGTCTTGGATAAGGTATAAAGAAATAGTTTAATTGCCATATTTTGCCTCATTTTATTAACAACCTTTATAAGTTTCCTCACTTGATGTTGGTTCATGAATATCTCATTGCCCCATACGCAAAAAGGGTCGACACGCGGATCTTTACCAGTGACATATGTACCTACAAGCAACAAGTTAGTATTAGAAGGTAAACAGAAATTGCACAATGACGTAGTACAGTATTCCCTGTCCCAGTATATAATATCTTATTACATCCAAAATACTCACATATTTCATGTATTAATATCTTATACTTTGGGGCGGATGGAGTATATATATAAGCCATGTGATGAAACTAACCTCGATGAAAAACAACAGCTGTTCCCGATATTGTCCTGGGTAAGTACACCGAAAGGCATGTTAAGTACTGACAGGCTAAACATCAACCAAATATATGCATGGTAAACAACATGATCACAAAATGATAGCTTCAGTGTGCAAGTTTAAGCATGCTAGCTAAGCTAATAATAAGTGGAGATGCCTGTTAACTGCAATAGGCTTAGCATTTAACAACAACAAAATATAGTCATTCTAACTGGTATTGTGCATGTTTAAGCACACTAGTTATAGTTACATAAAAATGGAAAGGCTTGTGCTCACTACAACAAGCTTAACAACAACCAAATATAGTCATTCTAGCAGGTATTGTGCACGTTTAAGCACACTAGTTATAGTTACATAAAAATGGAAAGGCTTGTGCTCACTACAACAAGCTTAACAGCAACCAAATATAGTCATTCATAGTGGTACTGTTGAAATTGCATAGAATGTAGCTCGTGCTTACACATCAAATTGTATAACTAAACATCACATTGTGAAAAAACAGAAATAAACAGTGGGCGTGTTAACTACACCAGGCTTAACAGGAACCACATATGGCTGTTGAAACTGGTATGATGAAATTGAACTGGAAAGTACATCCTTGTAGATATAGAACTTCACAACGTGAATAACTGAAATAAACAAGACATACTATATAGCAATTGAACCAGGACATATGCCCAGTACAAACAACCGAGCTAGGAAAAACAGTTAAACAAGGCATATGCTCACTACAACAGGCTTGATAGCAACCAAAAATAGTCATTCGAACTGTACTGTTGAAATTGCAAAGAACGTAGCCGGTGCTTAAACATGAAATTGTATAACTAAACATCACATGCGAAAGAACTGAAATAAACAGTGAACGTGTTGACTGCACCAGGTTTAACATGAACCATATATGGCTCTTGAGACAGGTATTGATGAAATACAACTGCAGAGTCCATACATTTAGCATGAGTGAAGTAATTTAACATGAGATGGGTTTCCTCACCTGTCACAGATGGGCTCATTCCCATTAGAAGAGCGCGGATTATGGGTGTACTCCCTGTTGTCACAGATGGGCTCCTTCCCCTTGGAAGAGCAGGGATGCAGGGTGACCTCCCTGATGTCACGGATGGGCTCTTTCCCCTTTGAAGAGACGGATAGGGTGCCATTGTCGGCGTCGGCGTCGGCGTCGTCGATGAGGTCTGACTTGGCAGCTAACGATGCCGAGCCACCGCCATAGAACGTGTCCTTCAGAAATGACAAAAGAGGCTCCATGGAAATGAAGGAAGGCAAATTCTTGAGAGCGAAGCAGAGTAGATCAGCGGCGGGGCCTTGCATGAGGTCGACGGGGGTTGAACCCGAGGGGTCGGGGTAGGGCCACTTAACCTGTGACATAGCCCGCGACAAGCCGTCACTATCGACGAGCTCGACGTCGTAGCCAGCTGCGTCGATATGCATCCATATGGGAACCCGCTGTCTTATAGCCTTGTATTCGTTAGATTTCCCGGCGGCCTCGGAGGCCACCTCGTCATCGTAGTCAGCTTCCCCAGCGGCCTCGGCGGCCACCTTATCATCGTGGACAGCTTCCCCGGCGGCCTCGGCGGCCACCTCGTCATCGTAGTCAGCTACCCCGGCGGCCTCGGCGGACACCTCGTCATCGTAGTTAGATTCCCCGGTGATCCCGGCGGGCACCTCGTCATCGTAGTCAGCTACCCCGACAGCCTCGGCGGCCACCTCGGCATCATCCATCGGAAAGGCCGCGATATACCTCCTTTTGGCCATTCACTCCTCGATCTCCCCTGCAAGTGTAGCTGGGATTATGCTGCGACGGTCTGTGGTGGGGATCAGTGCAGATCTGTGAGGAAGGGGTGTTTAGCAGGCGCCATCTAAGAAATTCAGGGCGGCGAGGGTACGGAGATGGGTTCGTAACCTGGACGGGGAGAGCAGGAGAGGTTGACTGTGGAACGCGGAGCAGGATCGGGGGCGGCGGCGGCGACAGCGAGGTAGCTAGGGTTCGAGCGAGGGAGTTGTGTGGGGTTGGGGTGAGAGGGGCCTAGGTGGTGTTTGAGGAAATGCCGCGGCTACTGTAAATTTTACTTGGAGGGAATGAAAATCCGGGACAAACTGAAATTTTTATGAAGGGTTTGAAGTGGCGCCGGAGGAACAAACATCGCACACGGCCCGAACATAATATCTGTGTGCAATTCAAAGAGATAAACCCGCGGAACCATCAATTTTTAAATTGATCAAGGCGGGTAACTATTTTTAAGATTTATCTATGCGGGTTGGTGCAAGGTGGTCTGTAGTTACGTGACAACCACGGGCCGGGCGTGGCACACAGTTAGGATGCGGGAACCGTGTCTACTACTCTACTGCGTACACAATCGCACATGGTTGTCTCCTTCGAATCGTATGCTATTTAAGTTTAAAAAAAAAAAGACTACCCTGCCATTTATATAACAACATTGGAAATTAAACACGATAAATCTAGGGTCATCGCACAAACAGACATGCTTGTGGACCAAATGTATGTATGGAAAGGTTGTTGTGGTGTTCAAATACGGAATGCACAACTTTCATGTGACACACAATATCCTGCAGAGCACACGTCAATGTTGGCTTATGCCCCCCTGCCCCCCCCCCCACACACACATGCCTTCTAGTCGGCGGGGGGATGGTAGCTCAATATATATATGAACTTACAAACTTATACTACAACTGCAAATTCACCCTACCGTAACACAAAACCAATAGAAATCCATCATGATCACCCCCCTTCCCCGTGTTTTAGTTCTGAGGGTAGATTGCACGGGCCCACTGATGGGCACGTCTCGGAAACTTCACAAGATGGGTGAGACCGCAACCACATGTGTGTGGCTCAACTAATTACTTAAGGTGGTGTGATATTTCGTGCGTGCAAAACTTTTTGATGTGGCTCAAAAGTTGAACGGTATGTAGTACCTGACCTCATAAATAGGTTTCGTGTATACGTAGTACTATTGTGATGCCCCTCCCCCGCCCCCGCCCCGCCCCACGCACACACATGCTTCGAACAAACACCACAACCTATATATATGTATCCGCTCAAACTTCTGTCTCGTATCTCACCATGAACTATATCATAACAAATAATGAGAGGACTATATCTACATTGGTCAAATTAACCTGTAGTATATATGGGCAGGTTTAAGTGATAGACCACATGGGTCCACAAATTTGGCATGTCGTCCATAACCACGCGAGGGAGTGTGTGTAGACAACACCAACGCACATGCATGGCCCCAGGCACATATGTATGAAAGCGTTGTGCGATGTTTTCAAATACCAAACGCACAACTTTCACCGCCACATGTGTGTCTCCCGAACCAAAATGGCCACGTACTAAGGTTAACGACCCATGCATATATAGCCCCAAGCGCGCCCACAGTTCGATCCGATAGGAGGGATTCAATGTGTACGATGCATTTGATTTTTTGTTAGAATTGAAATGTCGATGCATATATCAACTACGTATAATATATACACATATACCAACAAGAAGATTCCACTTTAGTCAATAAACATCTCTACAGACACCTCTGAAAGTGACGACCCACATGGACATGGTTGTGTCGGTGTGATGATGCCGACGACCACGTGAGAGAGTGTTTGACAAAACAAACGCCCACTGCATGAGGCCCACACATATGTGTATATATCTAATTAAGTGTTTGTTTAGTTAGTAACCAATGGAACTTTAATGTCACTTGCCTTAGAAACTGTAAGTCAACTTACAAACAGGATCGATCACAACGCACATAGGCCCTGTTTGGATCCATGGGTTAGAGTTAGTTTGAGCTAGTTGGGCCTCAAATAGCCCTAAAGTATTCAAACATGAGGGTTAGATTGTAGCTAGTTGCATCTAACCCACACAAAAAAACTATCCCACCCAAGAGGTGCTAATTGGAGCTAGTTCTCATGGGGCCCTCTCTATTCCACCAGCCAAGAGGTGCTAATTGGAGCTAGTTCTCGTGGGGCTCACTGAAAAATCACTTTTCTCTCTCCATCAAGTGCATCTATTGTCACTCTAACCCTGTCATCCAAACACCTCTTTGGCTAGAGTTAGTTTAGGGTTAGTAATGAGCTAGAAACTAACTCCAACCTCTAGCTAAGTTAGAGTATCCAAAACAGGGTCACACGCACGCATAACGAAAAGGATCCACATTGGTCAAAACAATATATAATATAGGTGCCACACATGAGCCCCATAGATTGATGCGTCACTGATAACCATGTGAGAGAGCCACACTTAGGACCACCATAGATTATATGTGACACAAGCATATGCATGGGTATGTTTTTTTGATTCAAAATGCCAACTGCACGACTTTGATACAGTGCGTGCTTCACAAATTGGGAAGTCCCCACGCTAAAAAAATTGCGTGCAATATGTATGTCTCCTCCCACGCACCCCTCAACTTTGAGCACTTGGAGGTACTCATGAGTACGTCACGTCAATCTTTGGTGTGGAATCTCACCATGATCTACCGCAACACAGAGCAGATTAACTTAACCCACCTTGGTCAAACCCCTACCGATGCGGCTCAAAAGTGATAGACCACATGCATGGACCCACGAATGTGTGGATCACTAGTAACGCACGAAGGATTATTGTCCGAGGGACCACCACCATCATGTGCATGTGTCCTAAACACAGGCATGACGTGCCTTGTTTTAAACATTTCAATGCATAATTTTGATAATTTGGGGTGGCACTGCCTCACAAAACGGACAATCCCACACACACAGGCTAGTGCAAACAAGTGAAACAGAAAGAGCCCCCCACCCCCCGCGTGGCCACCATCGGAAACACCACTTCCAGGCGCGTCAAACTATTTTTATGCAGAAAACACGTGACACATCAGTCCATGTTATAATTATAAAATGTCCATATATCATTCGAAAAATATGCAATAATTGAGTTTCCAGGAATTCATTGGGGGAAATCATATGTCCCCTTGGGTTCATGTGTTTAGTCGCCATGTAATAAATGGTAAGGAACCTCAAACATCGAAAAATCATTTTAAATTGAAGTGAATCCAAAAATCAACTGAAAATCATGAAACTTGGGATTCCGTTTCATGATATATATATATATATATATATATATATATATATATATATATATACATATATATATAGTGTGTGCTAATTTCTGGCCTAATTAGAGACAAATTTCTGATACACTTCTCTTACAAACGGGAGCTTATTAAAGGTTGGTGCTTGGTACACACACTTGTCACGTTACCATCACGAACGATTACAATACTGAACCGTGTGCGTTGGTCCCAACAAAATATTACGTACCACCACGAGCCCCGTGTGCCGTCCAAGCGGACGTGAGTCGACGGGACGCATGATGTGAGCAGTTCGCGGCTCAGTCTAACCGTGAGGTGTGCGAGCAGGTGTGTAAATTGAAGGGCAGCGTGCGAGCTGGCCGCTCTGGCTCATCGGGAGGCGTGCGATCTGGTGTGTGAATTGACGGGATGCGTGCGAGCAGTCCTCTGTCCAGGCTAACCGGGAGACGTGCGAGCAGAACTCTGCGCGGGCTAGACGGGAGACGTGCGAGCAGGGGTGAGGATGCGAGAAGACCACTGCGCAGGCTCACCGGGAGGCGAGCCGTTTACCCGCCTCCCGCCTAGCTTCCAACCACTCTATATTAATCGCGCCTGTGCCGCTGGTTATAGCAGGCGGCCGCACTCCCGTCTCTCCACACACTGCGCCTGCATCCTCGCCACCGTTCCCAGTCGTAAACGCTCTCGGAAGTGTATCAGATGGTGACCAAGCGCACCATCGGAGGGAGTAGTGACGCGGCGGTCGAAGCCGGGGCCGGCGAAGCAACTAAGCATCTCTTGATGCTGGGCGACAAGGTTGCCCTCCCGGCCGATGAGGTCTCGCGCGGACAGAAGCACGGCAATGACGTCGTAAGCCCCGTCGTGCCTCCCCAGCAGGAGGCGATGCTGTACAGAGACTACTATGACCTCTCTGATGACCACTCCACCGACTCCGACTCCGACGACTCCGACGGCGACAACTCCGACGACGACGGAGAACAGGTTAGACCCCCCCCCTATTTTGGTAACTATATCATAGGGTATCTCTGATTAGTTATGTTTTCCGCCTTTTTTTGTAATTCGTCCGGGGTTCATGTTATTTCAATCCATGTAATCAGAGTAAGATTCGATAGATCCGTGTTAGTGTGTACGTATTGATTGTTTGGTAGGTAAATGATAAGTGACTTGGATAAGTGACAACCGTACATACGATTATGCTAGTATTATGTCTAAGGTTTTACAGTGATTTAATGGTTGACCTGTACAAATGATCATTTTGCTAATAATCCGCCTACATAGATGATTGTACATGTACCCATTTGTAAATAAACATTGTATAAGAGCATGTAGAGCACTACTTTAGTGATAATGTGGAGTAGTACTTACTTCAAAGTTTCTTGTTTGTTTGAAAATAATCGGTTCATGCATTTAAAGTCATTAGTTAATAATTTTGTTGCACTAAGTTGTTTGTGATATCATTTTATGCATTTTATTCATCAATGTCATGATTTTTTTATTATATATAGGTGCTATCTGATGACGTTGGCAACGATAAGTACGACCAGAGAAGGTACACGAAACAAAAGCTCAAGGAGCTCTATGCGGGAATGCATAATCGTCGTATCAGGACCCGGAATGGGGGCTTCGGATGCCCGTTCTGCGCCCAAAGGCTTAACCCCGTGTTTGCAAGTGTTCTGGCGCATGCTAGAGGATGAGCCGTTGGCTCTTTCAAGCAGAGGTATTCTCGGAGGGTGGCGCACGCCGCGTACGCGGAGTACCTAGAGAAAGTTTACGTTGTTGGTGGGTACGATTAGGATTGAGTTATATATACATGTCCTGATGCCAGCACTACCCTAGCTATCTATAGTTTGTGCGTCTTATATCTCTGCTTGAGTATGTTTATTATGTGTTGATCTAGATGTTGGTGAGACTATGTTTTATGAACTAATACGTAGAGCAATGTAATTGCAGTCTTGAGCTGCAACCAGTTTGGTTGATGGAATATTTATGTTTATCTTAGAGTCCCCACACAATTTACTACTAGCAACTGTTTTCCCATAGCACGCATAGCTACGTTTTAGTGTTGGCAGTTTTTTTACACTATGCATATTACGGTAAAAAATGCTTGACTTACTTGCAAACTTGTTGAATGCGGTAAAAAATTCAGGTGTCACACGAAAAGATGAAATATGGAACCCAAAAACTTGGTTATTTTCCAGGATTGTAACCGGGTGCGAGGACTAACATTGTGCCGCGACACGCGTGTGTCCTGATTGTCCAGAACACATTCCCGCACATCAAATGTCTGTGGCAGTAGGATTTACACGGACCACAGTAGTCCATTTACACCGTAGTTACACTTATCGCAAACGGCTGTGTCTACTGAATCGTCGCCTCCGAAGCACATTATTATTCTGGCCGAGAAAACCCTCACCATCGTCCCCGCTTAACAAAACCCGCACCGTGCTTCCCAGTCGCACCCGCACTGCATATTCCACACCGCTGCTTAGTGCTGAACTTGTACGCTGCTTTATGTCATTGCACACGCATCGTTTTTACTAACCGTTTGCAATTTAACGCCCCCAATAATGGGAGCTTCTTCCAGCCGACGCATGGCCAACCGAGCTGGGCGGGAGACTGTGCGCGTTTGCGCGTGGGAACGGGCTCACCAACGATACGTTGGCGGCACTTCGAGCCGCCACGTGACCAAACGGACCGCCGGGAACGCTTGTTCGTGCGCTGGTCAAGCTTGCACAACAATCCTCCGCTGGGAACGCGGTGACAAGACGTGCCAATTACAGCCCGTCCAGCCCCCATTTACTCCACCGCTCATTTAACCTATTGTCTCTCTTCAACCTTTCCCCACAACGCAAGAAGCACACCCACACTCCAAATACATAGAGGATATCCTGCTCGGCTCCAATGGCGGAGCTCCCAGCGGCTGCCGACGATGAGCGGCAGTTCACCATTCGTGCCTACATGGACACCCACGTAAGGTTCAAGAACCTCGCGGCGGTGTACACCAACAACCCGATCTGGGTGGAGAACTCCATCCACACCATGGAGCAGTTACTTGTCTATGACAAGCACAAAGTGGTCGGCTTCGACCTCGAGTACACCGGCGGTCGTGCCGGGCATGATCAGAAGGTTGCCGTCGCCCAGCTATGCGTGGGCCATTACATCCTCGTCTACCACTACTGCCTGGCCACAAGGCCTTGTGATCGATTTGCCAGGTTTGTCAACAGCCCCGACTACATATTCGGTACGGTGGACACTGAGGGAGTCCTGGTTTAAGGGGTCCTCGGGAGGCCGACCTATTTCTTATGGGCCGAACTGTATGGGCCATTCGCCGGACACTGGATGGATCGAAGACCCTGTCTCCAGGATGGAAGCCTCGAGGATCATGGATTATCCTCCAAGTTTAAAGTATTGAATAGGCATGTTTATCCCTTTGACGTGTAACCGACTATGTGTAAACCCTAGGTACCCTCGGCGTCTATATAAGCCGGAGGGTTTTAGGTTGTAGACCAACAGAACTCATCTAGGGTTTTAGCTATACGATCTCGAGGTAGATCAACTCTGTAACCCTTATACCATCAATATAATCAAGCAGGACGTAGGGTATTACCTCCATAGGAGGGCCCGAACCTGGGTAAACATCGTCTCCCTCATCTCCTGTTACTATCGATTCTAGTCTCACAGCTCGGGACCCCCTACCCGAGATCCGCCGGTTTTGACACCGACATTGGTGCTTTCATTGAGAGTTCCGCTGTGATCGTCAAAGGAATCGATGGCTCACCTTGTCATCAACGAAGAGGTCCGCACTACGGGCACTTTCGTCCCCGGACAGATCTTCGCTTTTAGCAGCGTTGTGCTGCACGCCGATCCGACCGGCCATCTAGACCATGTCGGAAGTTTCGCCCCTGATCAAGAGGTCAGATTCGGGAACTTAGAGTTCTCCGTAGATTCTCGGGGCGATCTTTCGCTAACCGGGCTCGCAGTCTTACCTGCCACGCCCGAAGACTCTGAGGCTTTAACATCAGACCCATCCTTCGGTCCCGCCCACGGGATCTGCCCTGGCGAGGATCCAACTTTCAGTCCGGACCCGGTCGTAGTGCCAGACGTCCGGACACCTGTTCTTACCGAACACTCCCCCTGCGCGGACGCATCGGAGGTTAACTCCGGAAGCTCTGAGCAGGCCGATCCGATCGAGCTCTCAATACTCAACGAGGCCCTAGATGGGATCTCTTCGATGAAGATTGCCGATGACCCAACCCCGATCTATGCTCAGATCGGGCCTAAAACGGGTCAGGACGAATTTTTTGTCCCACCCACCACCCACTTAATAGCCACTGTCGAGGATTTAACCGACATGTTGGACTATGCCTCTGAGGAGGCAGTTTACATGGACGAGGAGGACCACGCCCTCACCCCCGTTAACACCGGGCGGTGGACTGCCACCTCCACATACGACGTCTACATGGTGGACACTCCGAAGAACGATGGCCACAAGTCAGATGAAGCACCGTCAAGACGCCGAAAGCCGCATAAACGGTCAAAAGGGAAAAAGGGAAGAAGAGCTACCGATGGCACCGGGGACGGAGACACCTCGGAAGACCCCGACAATCCCGAAGTCCCCGAACACCCGTTAGAGGGTCAGGAGATTCCGGAAGACCGGCGCAATCCCGATGATCTAGATGATCTGGAGGACGACGACTACCTCCGCTCTGTCGAGGGGGAGGACAATGCGGAAGCCGATGACTTCGCCATCCCTGATAATCCCGAAGATCAGGAGCTGTTCAGGCAACAGCTTATAGCCACGGCCCGCAGCCTGAAAGCAAAAGAACGGCAGCTTAAAGCCGAACAAGACGACCTCAACAATCGATGGACGAGAGTCCTCTCAGCTGAGGAAGGATATGGTACCGGTCTATCGGACCAACCTAAGAGCTATCCGCGCAGAAGGCTGCTGCCACAATTCGATGACGAGCTCACTGATACGCCGTCTCCCGAACATACCCCATACGACAAGCCAGACCGCCCTCCTCGAGGATGAGATAGGACGGCTGACAACACCAGATATAGGCCGACGATACCCCATAGACGGGGAAAGGAGCCGCAAGAGCCCGATGACAGGTTCGGCCTGCGACAAGACCTTGACCACAGAGCTGGTCGTACGCGATCCATCTACGGATCCAGAGGATACTCGCCCGATAGACGGGAAGGGTACCGGCCCTGGCTCGACCGCAACCATAACGGACGGGAACAAAACCGGGCTAGGACAGACGCCGATCACCGGTGCGTCATAGCTCGGGTTAGAGGCGCTGCCCACCCATTGTGCTTCACGAACGAGGTGATGCAGCATCAGTTCCTGGAGGGGTTTAAACCCGTAAACATAGAACAATACGATGGGACAACTGACCCAACCGTATGGATCGAGGATTTCCTCCTCCACATCCACATGGCACGAGGAGATGACCTCCACGCCATCAAGTACCTACCCCTGAAGCTCAACGGGCCAGCTCGGCACTGGTTAAATAGCCTCCCCGAAAACTCTATTGGGTGCTGGGAGGACCTAGAGGATGCATTCCGATCTAACTTCCAGGGCACTTATGTTCGGCCACCGGACTCCTCCGACCTAAGTAACGTCGTCCAGAAGCCAGGAGAGTCCGCGCGGCTATTCTGGAATCGTTTCTTGACAAAGAAAAACCAGATCGTGGACTGCCCGGACGCCAAAGCAATAGCCTCTTTCAGGCACAATATTCGGGATGAATGGCTGGCTCGTCACCTCGGCCATGATAAACCAAGGACAATGTCCGCCCTCACATCACTCATGACCCGCTTTTGCGCGGGCGAGGATAACTGGCTAGCAAGATGTAGCCACAACCCCGAAGACCCCGGAACCTCCGAAGTTCGGGATGGAAACGGGAAACCGAAGCGCAACAAGAACAAGCGCCGGCACAATAATAGCGATGCCGATGACACGGCTGTTAACGCCGGATTCCGCAATTCCCGGCCTGGGCAGCGGACGAAGCCTCCTAAAGGCAAACACGACGGACCCACCCCGCTGGACAAGATCCTGGAGAGGCCTTGCCAGATCCACGGCACTCAAGAGAAGCCCGCCAACCACACCAACCGTAACTGTTGGGTCTTCAAACAGGCCGGCAAGCTCGCTTTCGAGGACCAAGGCAAGAGCCCGCGCAGCGAGGACGAGGATGAACCCCGTGGTCCGATCGGTGGCGGTCAAAAGAAATTCCCTCCAGAGGTGAAGACAGTAAACATGATATATGCCACTCATATACCCAAGAAGGAGAGGAAGCGTGCCCTTCGGTACGTCTACGCCGTAGAGCCTGTAGCCCCGAAGTATAACCCATGGTCGGCATACCCGATCACCTTCGATCGCCGTGACCACCCGACCAGTATCCGTCATGGAGGTTCGGCCGCCCTCGTCCTTGACCCCATCATAGACAGGTATCACCTCACTAAAGTCCTAATGGACGGAGGAAGTAGCCTCAATCTGATTTATTCAGATACGGTGAAAAAGATGGGCATAGATCCGTCAAGGATCAATCCCAGCAACCCTACCTTTAAAGGAGTGATCCCAGGCGTCGAAGCCCGGTGCACAGGCTCTGTAAGCCTGGAAGTAGTGTTCGGCTCGCCTGATAACTTTCGAAGTGAGGACTTGATTTTCGACATCGTACCTTTCTGCAGCGGCTATCACGCCCTGCTCGGCCGTACAGCGTTCGCCCGCTTTAACGCCGTCCCGCACTACGCATACCTCAAGCTCAAGATGCCCGGCCCCAAGGGGGTCATTACTGTCAACACCAACACAGAGCGCTCCCTCCAAAATGAGGAACATGCGTTGGCCCTGGCGGCCGAATTCCATTACACTGATGATCGGCAAATGCCGACATCTGCCGTAAAGGCACCCAAGGCTGGGAAGCGAGCTCGGTTTCAACCCGAAGTCCCAGAACCTTCTTCTCCCCATAAATAGGGACTCGCCACCCATCGCACGGCCCTAGAACCAGCGAATTACGTGCTGAGGAGGCACAACTTCGCGCTTAAAATTCCATGGGCGGCGGTGGGGAAACACTATCAAAGGGTAAGTGTTCGGCTAGACCGAACTATCACCATCAACATGTCTTCGGACACACTACAGGTACCATAAAGTACCTGCTACGGCGTAAAGCTCATTCATCGGCGGCTTCTCAAGACTTTTCTCTAAAGTCCGCTCGCCGAACAGTACACCCATAGCGGTATACAACTCTTTGGGGGACGCAGGAGCGGACAATCGACAGGGCACGTCAAGGACGTCAGGTCACCTATCGAAGACCCTTGGTACAACCCCTCCTGTAAGGTTTATATTTCATTTTTTATACCTGTAAACAGTTCTATCGGCACTTTGAATAATATAAGAGTTGTTGAGCAAAATACAGATCCTTTATGCATGATCTTTTCGCTGTGCTTTTTTGGACACACCCTCTATTTTCTCCCTCTTCTTGCGAACTTGTTTCGGTATATTTCACGATGCAACCGGCTAATAGACTGGGGGCTCGAACTCACAAAATCGCCCTAAGCACTACTGGTTTTGCGTTCGGCGTCTTGGAATTCCGCTTTATATGCATTGGTTCCGAACTATGTGTTGGGTCAATAGTTGGGTTGCCCGGCTCCTGTGCTTGCCCCTTTATGTTCCGCTCGTTCGGCTAAAGGGGCAAAGGGAGAACCGCTGCAATTGTGCTTCCGGCTAGCCTGGTCAAGCACCTCAGCGGAGAAAGCTGAAAACTGACTGTCATGGTATGCGAGAACTGGTCTGCGAATCCGAGCTTAACCAAATCTCGTCAGAGGTTATTCCGTGTCAGACGATGGGTTTGGTATTAGTACAAACCATGTGATATAGGTTTTGGCCACGGCTCATCCGAACATCACAAACACCTGGGGGCTAGTCATCAGCCCCCCGCACTCCTTTCTTGCACCCCTACGGCTAAGTGAAAGCAATAAAGCACTATGGTCCGATTGCCTCGTCCGCCCCACACTACCGCCTTCGGGTACCGATAGCTCGGCTAAGGGTCACAGTGCGTTGGCAGGGACACCCCACGTAGTATCTACATGGGGGCTGAAGCCGACGACTCGTAGCTTTCAGTTTTAACGGTCACACAGGAGTTATAAAGGATGCAAAATACTAAAGACATGATAAACCATGCACCTTAAATATAAACGCGTTAAAAACATCTTCGGACATATTACAACGCTTTACTCATGCACATTTTCTCTCGAACATTGCGTCTCTATTGACCGAGCACCCTCCATTACGCCGGAGAAGTACAGCTCGGGGCGCCTATGCTCTTTTTCAGGAGGCGGAGGGGCGGTGGCTATCTTCATCGGATCCAGCCCCGGCCAGTGCACCTTGGCCTTCACAAAGGCCATCCGAGCCCCCTCGATGCAGGAGGACCGCCTTAGTGCGTCGATCCGCGACAAAGCGTCGCTCAGCTTCTGCACCAGGCCGAAGTAGCTGCCCGGCAGTGGCTCGTTGGGCCATAACCGGATGCAGAGATCCTTCATGGCCGGCTCCGCCATCCGGCGTAGCTCCATCAGCTGCTTCAGCTGCTTAACAAGGAGAGGAGAGCGCTCGGGGGCTTCGAACTGCGCCCAAAACAGCCGAGCTTCATCTTCCCCTCCCCGCGATGCATAGAACTGATTCGTGTCCGCTGTGCTCTTCTGGAGGTCCGAGCAGGCACCTGAGGAACGCCATACTTAGGTAAGCAACTCAAACTTGCTATCCCCGTAGACACACTGCAATAAATACGGCTTACCATCCATTATAGCCTTGGCCTGGCTGACTTGTTCTTCAAAAGACCGCCTATCCACCCACTCCTTTTGGAGATTGGTTTTCATGGTGGATAGTTCGGCGGCCTGCTCCTTGCCTCTCCGCTCAAGGTCCTCGCACTTTTGGCCGGCGTCCTTGAGCTCCTGTTGGATTTCCTCCACCCGAGCCTCATGCTTGTCGCTGGTGGCCCTCAAGGTGGATAGCGCGGTAGCCGCTTCCTTGGCCGCCGCCTTCTCAACCGCAGCCTCCTGCTTCGCTTTCTCAAGCTCGGTCTTGAGCTTCTCAATTTCTTTCGCCGAGGCTGCGTAAGCATTATAAACATATCAAACATACTGCTTTGACAGTACGGCAATGAGGAATTTGGATATTCTAGTCCGGCTTACCTTGCGCCTCGTCGAATCTCTTATTCAGAGCTTCGAGCTCATCTTCGGAGCTCTTGAGCTTCCGATTCAGCTCGTCCAGCTCGGCAGCATTAACAGCCGCCGCCGATGACGAAGCCTGTACAAAACAAAACCATATCAAGTTACATGAGTTCATAACCTCCGAACTGTCATCCTGTGTCCGGTCCTCTTAAGGGCTGTTAGAATGTTCCGAACTAAAATTGTCTTACACATAGTTCGGAAAATGATCTGTGATTGATCCCCAGGTAAGTTTTTCCAAACTCACCTAGGGCTCGGGGGCTGCCATGTATATAATGATAACTTAAAGAAATTAATATTTCACAGAAAGAGCATTACGTGGCTCACCTGAAAGCCCGTCAGGAGACCGTTGAAGGCCTCCTTCAGTCCGATGTCTATGGACTGAATGCTCTGCAATACCGCACCCATAAGGATGCGGTGCTCCCCGGAGATGGAGGCACTTGACAGAGCCTCCCCCATAGCCGGCCACCCATTGGTTGGTGGCGCCGGTGGGGATCGGTTGACCCGATCTCCAACCGGGGATTGAACCGGTGCCTCCGGAGGCATGGTGCGCTCCGGAGACGACCTCGGAAGGGACTGGACATCCCCTTGTCCGGTCCCCTCAGTATCCGAGAGGGGCTCGACCCCCCGGTCTTCGGCGGCCGAGGAGTTAGCCTCGACCATGACATCGTCGCCTCCACCCCTGGTGTCCGGCTGCAAAGGAGCCTGTTGGGATGACACCTCCGTGGCATCCTTCGTGGTGCCCGGAGGAGAGGGGCGCGACGCGGACCCGCTCTCCGCTAGCTCGGCGGACGGGGTCTCCCCATCCGAAACCTGATAGGTGGGGAGAACACGCGGTGGGCTGCAAGTCAATAAGGCGCTCACATGTTAATCGTATTCAAAACTTAGCACTAATAGTTTGGGAGGTCTTCGGATCTGTACCTTCGAGGTGGGGGCTTGACCCTGAGGTTCCTTCGTGGAACCCTCTCGAAGTCCTCGGACTCGGTGTCCGAGTCTGAACTGTCGTCGGGCAGGACTACCTGTGTCCGACGCGCTTTCTTCTGGGCGCGAGGAGGTACATCCTCTGAGGCGTCTGATGACGCCGCCCTCTTTCCTGTGAGGGGGGAATCGCCTCCCCCCTCGACCTCGTGCTCCTCCTCTTGATTTGAGGAGGCATGGGTTTCCTCGGACATAGCCCCTGGCTGGTCCCTTATGCGTAGGCCTGCTCGGCCTGGCTTCTTCTTTTCCTTCTTTTCTGGCGCCTTGTAAGGCGCCACGATGAGCATCTCCGACAGCAGCTGGGACCTAGGGTCTTCGGGCTGCGGAGCCGGGCACTTGATGCCCGTGGCCTTGTTCAACCATTCCTGTGGAAGTGATCGGAAAGCACTTAGAGTTTCTTCGGGAAAACGAAGCTGATCAAATAAAAACTATGTCATACCTCGGAAGGGAGCTTGTCGGCGCGAAGACCCTGGTCCTCCTTCTTGGCTGGCCACTTCTCCTGCGCCTTGAACAGAGCCTTCCACAGCTTCTCCCGAGTGGTATGGAAGAGCTGACGGATCGTAGGCTCATCGTCAGTCCGATAAGTCCACATAGGAGAGCCCCGGCGTTGACAGGGTAGAATGCGCCGCCGGAGCATAATTTGCACCACGTTGGTCAGCTCGATGTTGTCCTTGATGATGGAGGCGACGCGCCTCTGCAGGTCGTCCACCTCTGTGTCCGACCCCCAATCGAGGCCCTTTCTGGTCCATGAGGTCAATCTGGCCGGGGGGGCGGATCTGAATTCGGCAGGAACGGTTCCGAATTCAGCAGGGACAATTCCGCCCTCCTCCCTTGGCTCGGTGATGTAAAACCACTCTTTTTGCCAAGTTTTGATGGTGTCGATGAAGGTGCCAGACAGCCATACTGCGCGGGGAAGCTTGCTGATGACCACACCGCCGCAGTCTGCGTGTTCGCTTGCGACACACTTCGGCTTGATGTTGAATACCTTGAGCCATAGTCCGAAGTGTGGTTCGACCCGCAAGAAGGCCTCGCAGACGATGATGAAGGCCGATATGTGCATGAAAGAGTTCGGCGGGAGGTCGTGGAAGTTGAGTCCGTAGAAAAACATGAGGCCCCTAACAAAGGGGTGGAGCGGGAAGCTCAATCCTCGGATGAAATGAGGAATGAAGACCACCCTCTCGCCTGGTTTGGGGGTGGGGATCACCTGGCCCTCCTCTGCAGCGCGGTGGAAGATATTGGCGGGGAGGTAGCCGGCGTCCTTGAGGTCCCGGATGTCCTGGTCTGTGACCGTGGAAGCCTCCCACTTGCCGCTGGCCATGGCTGAGCTCGGAGGAGAAAGGGTGGAAAACCTAGATCTGGGCTCTGGAGGCTCAGGAGACTGGGGAAGCGGGGATGCGAATGGGAAGTGCGGTTAAGCCTTGGGGTTTTCTTCCCCTTTTATTGGGCTTGTTGCCGGTTAGCCTCCCTTCACTGCGCCGTGAATCCCTCCGCTTCCCAAGATGTGCGTGCCGTTATACGCGCCTGATTAAACATATCCCGTGTGAAACGGAGCACGATCTGTGCGTTGATGGATCGTGCTGATGAAAACGGCCTCGAACCGCGAATCGAGTCTTTACGACTGGTTTAGCGGTCGTGGTGGGCCGTGACCCTTCGTCAGAAAGGTTGTCAGGGAGCACTATTTACCCCTTGACATTTGGCCTTCGTGGCCGAGCTATTCATGGTGCTCGGATGATCAATGATCGGGAAAACTACACGTCGTTGGAGGCCGAACTAAACTCGGCCGATCGCTATTTGGAGAAAGGAACTCGCCTCGCAAGCCGAAGACTCTGATTATATGAAGCAGCTGGAGCTAAGACCCTTGGCGTTGGAGGCTAGTTCGGGGGCTACTGAGCGAGTCCTGGTTTAAGGGGTCCTCGGGAGGCCGACCTATTTCTTATGGGCCGAACTGTATGGGCCATTCGCCGGACACTGGATGGATCGAAGACCCTGTCTCTAGGATGGAAGCCTCGAGGATCGTGGCTTATCCTCCAAGTTTAAAGTATTGAATAGGCATGTGTATCCCTTCTACGTGTAACCAACTATGTGTAAACCCTAGGTACCCTTGGCGTCTATATAAGCCGGAGGGTTTTAGGTTGTAGACCAACAGAACTCATCTAGGGTTTAGCTATACGATCTCGAGGTAGATCAACTCTGTAACCCTTATACCATCAATATAATCAAGCTGGACGTAGGGTATTACCTCCATAGGAGGGCCCGAACCTGGGTAAACATCGTCTCCCTCTTCTCCTGTTACCATCGATTCTAGTCTCACAGCTCGGGACCCCCTACCCGAGATCCGTCGGTTTTGACACCGACAGACACCACCAACGATGAAAAGGTGCTCAAGACGACTGACTTGGCCTGCCGGAATCTTGTGGACATCCAATGCCTGTACAAGATCTTGGGCGGCGAGGAGAAGCATAAGGACTCCCTGGTTGACCTTGCCATGGTCATCATCGACCCCTACTACAGAGGCATGAAGGATGTCTGTAAGAAGAAGAAGGTTGCCTGGCACCGCGCCTGGGTCCGAAGACTGGATGAAGATTACGTCAAGTACGCGGCCAAGGACGCGTACGTAAGCTACGAGATGTGCAGGTGGATCGTTGACATGAGGAAGTGCCTCCGTCCTGCACCGATCGGCACCCCTCGTCACAAGAACTATAGATGAATGATTTGATGATCGTCACTACTAGTTTAGTATGCATCTACTTGTTAATTGATGTGTGCAAATGTTATCTGTAGTCAGTAATGTAATTGGATGTTTATTTAGGTTATGCAATCATGATGTTGTTCTGTAGACAGAGCATAGATGCTATATGCAGACATAGCAGATCACATCGCTTACGATTATAGAAAGGAACACGTCGGTGATGATTTCAACAATCAGAGACAATTGGGTACGAGCAAGTGTTTGCCCATAGGCCACATCACACACACATTATTATCAGGAATCGTCTGTCTTTTTATCGGTCTTCCCACCCAATTCCGAGTACTGACCAGTTTGCCGGGTATCACACACATCTTGTTACGCAGAATCGTTTGTGTTACTTTTGATCAACACAAACAGTTCATCCAAACGACCTGTTTGCCGGGTATCACATACAACCATGCAAATGACATCTTATGAGGGAGCTCTTATTTTGGTAGTACTATCTTTTCCTTAGTATGCAATGGCCGATTAATATCTGGACATCAATATGCAATTGATGATTAATATCCGGACCTTAAGAAGCAGAACCACGACCGAGGATATCCTGCGCGGCTCCAATGGCACTCCCAGTGGCTGCCGACGACGAGCGCCAGTTCACCATGCATGCCGTAGTGGACATGCCCTGTCAGTTCATGGTGTACACCAAACATCCGATCTGGATGGAGAACTCCAACGTCATGGACCTGTTACTTGACAAGGACAAGTACAGAGTGGTCTGGTTCGACCTCGCGTCCTACCGCGTGCTCTGCTCTCGCGCCCCTGCGCGCGCTCTGCTCTCGCGCCCCTCCGCGCGCGCTCTGCCAGCGGTTGGGGCCGGCCCACGATCACGTTCGGGGCTCCATATGCATGCGGTTGCGCCCCGCGTGTCGCCCCATGTAGTTACGTGCTCCACAACTGAATCACGCGCTGCAAAACCTACCATCCGGACGTGCTGGTTTTCCAGGACGTCCGGCCCCCATTTATACCCACAGCCATTAACCATAGTCTCTTCACGCTTTCGATCGCACACCACAACACAAGAAGCACACCCTGGATGATGCATACAGAGAGGATGTCCAGCGGCGCTCCAATGGAGTTCGGCGTGCATCATGTGGAGACCCACATGAGGAAGACGGACCTCACGGTGGTGTACACCAACGACCCGGGCATGGTGGAGGACTTCATCGACACCATGGAGCGGCTGCTTGATGCGGATGACAAGTACAAAGTGGTCGGCTTCGACCTCGTTTACACCGGCGGTCATGCCGGGCATGATCAGAAGGTTGTCGTCGCCCAGTTGTGCGTGGGCCATCACATCCTCCTCTACCACTATTGCCTGGCCACAGTGCCTTGCGATCATTTCACCAGGTTTGTCAACAGCCCCGACTACAGGTTCGCTACGGTGGACAGCGCCAAACGATCCAAAGGTGCTCAAGACTTCGGGCTTGGCCTGCCAGAAGCTTGTCGACATCCGCGGCCACTACAGGGTCTGGGGCACCAAGAAGGACATGGACTCCCATGTTGACCTGGCCGAGGCCATCATCGACCCCTACTACACTGACATGAAGGCTGAGTGCGACAAGAAGAAGCATGTCTGGCACAGGGGCTGGGTGAAGAAACTGGATGAATATCACCTCCAGACCGCGGCCAAGCAAGCATACACATGCTACGAGATGTTCAGGCAGATCGTTGACATGAGGAAGTGCCTCCAACCTGAAGACAACGAGGGATCGAGCCACAAGCAGAGCGCTGGCGGCAAGCGTCACAAGAAGTAGATGATTTGATGATCGTTTCTCAATTCTCATACTCCCTCTATGCAGAAATATTCGTAGTTTTAGAGGGATAAGTTTATTATGCATGTAATAGTTTATTAAGGTGTGCGCCAATGTTATGTGTGTATTGGATGCTTAATTTGGTTATGCAATCATGTTCTTCTAAATAGAGCATAGATGTTTGTGGGCAGATTGAGCAAATCACATCGCATACGGAATAAACAACCAAATCCTTCGGTGATGATTTCATCAGTCCCTGACAGTTCTTTATCCGGAACCGTTTGCCCACAACACATCCGAGTGGCCTATGTACATCACACACATCTTGATCTGAGAAACCGTTTGTTTTATTTTTGCTTATCGCACACAGTTCATCCCAGTGGCCTGTATGCTGTCTATCACACACATCTTGATCTATGTAACCGTTTATGTTATTTTACCTCATCACAAATAGTTCATCCGAGTGACCTGTATGCCGTCTATCGCACACGTGATCATCTAGACAATCGTTTGTGTTCTGCTTGATCAGCGCAAACAGTTTATCGGGGTGAACTGTATGCCGTACATCGCACACACTTGTATTTTTTATAAGCGTTTGTGTTATATTACCCAATCGCAAATAGTTTATCTAGGCCAACTGTTTGCCAAACATCACACACGCAACTATTTTTAGACCGTATTAGATGGATAAGCCATCGCACACAGTTAACGTCATTAGCGACGAGCTATAACTATACCATTTGCCATTTGGTCATCGCACACAGTTTTGTCGAAGGGTCTCTGATTGATGTGTCGCGTTAGCAGCATCCAGCAGTAGTGATGTCTATGGCCAGGAAACCTTGACCATCTTTGATCAACGAGCTAGTCTAGTAGAGGTTTACTAGGGACATAGTGTTGTCTATGTATCCACACATATATCTAAGTTTCCGATCAATACAATTCTAGCATGGATAATAAACGATTATCATGAACAAGGAAATATGATAATAACTAATTTATTATTGCCTCTAGGGCATATTTCCAACATACCTTGTGTGTATCAAACGTCGCAACATAACTGGATGACTATAAAGATGCTCTACAGGTATCTACAAGGGTGTCTGTTGAGTTGGCATGGATCAAGACTGAGATTTGTCACTCCGTATGACGGACAGGTATCTCCGGGCCCACTCGGTAATAGAACATCATAATGAGCTTGCAAGCAATGTGGCTAAGGAGTTAGCAGCGGGATCTTGTATTACGGGATGAGTAAAGAGACTTGCCGGTAACGAGATTGAACTAGGTATGGAGATACCGATGATCGAATCTCGGGCAAGTAACATACCGATGAACAAAGGGAACTGTGTACGGGATTGACTGAATCCTTGACATCGAGGTTCAACTGATAAAGATATTCATAGAATATGTAGGAACCAATATGGACATCCAGGTCCCGCTATTGGTTATTGGCCATGGAGGTGTCTCGGTCATGTCTGCATAGTTCTCGAACCCGCAGGGTCTACACACTTAACGTTTAGTGACGATATAACTATAGTTGAGTTATTATGTTGGTGACCAAAGGTTGTTCTGAGTCCCGGATGAGATTCTGGACGTGATGAGGAACTCCGGAATGGTCCGAAGGTGAAGATTTATATATAGGACGAAGGGTATCGGAGTCCGGAAGTGTTCAGGGGTTTACCGGGGAATCGACGGAGTACCGAAAAGGGTTTCCGGGGCCCCGGCAAGAGTTGGGGGGGCTTATGGGCCAAGTAGAGGGGGCGCTCCAGCCCACTAGGGGGCTGGGCGCCACCCAAACTCTATATATAGGGGGAAGGGAGGTGGGGCGCGTCCCCTAGGGCCGCCGGCCCCTATGCTTGGGAGGCAAGGCGCCTTGGGGGGGCCACCCTAACCCTAGCCGCCCCCTTGTGGCCGCCGGTCCCCTAGGGGAAACTCTAGGTCGCCCCCATCCTCCCTCCCCCCTATATATAGAGAGGGAGAGAGAGGGAAATCGCACCCCAACGTGCCACGGCGCTACCTCTCCTCTCCCTTGTAGCCCTTCTCCTCTTCGTAGACACACGGCGAAGCCCTGCTGAGAATCCTCCACCATGCCGTCATGCTACCGGAGGACTCGATCTACTACTTCACCATCGCTCGCTGGATCGAGGAGGTGAAGGCGTCATCAAGCCATACGTGTGTTGAACGCGGAGGTGTCGTCCGTTCGGCACTTGATCGGGAGTTCACGGGACGGATCGTGATTGGATCGCGAAGACGTTCGACTACATCAACCACGTTTCTTAACGCTTCCGCTTAGCGATCTACAAGGGTATGTAGATGCAATCTCTCCTCTCATAGATGTTCATCTCCTAGATCGATCTTGGTGAGCGTAGGAAATTTTTTGTTTCCCATGCAACGTTCCCCAACAGTGGTATCAGAGCTAGGTATTTGCGTAGATGACATCACGAGTAGAACACAAAGGAGTTTGTGGGCGTTGATATTCAAATTGCTTCCTTCCTTGGTCTTTTCTTAATTCAGTGGTATTGTGGGATGAAGCGGCCCGGACCAACTTTACATGTCCACGCACATGAGACCAGTTCCATCGACTGACATGAGATTTTGTTGCATAAGATGGTTGGCGGGTGTCTGTCTCTCCCACCTTAGTTGAATCGGATTCGATGAAGGTGGTCCTTGTAGAAGGTTAAATAGCAACTTGCATATCACCGTTGTGGTTTTGCGTAGGTAAGAATCGTTCTTTCTAGATACCCATAGCAGCGACATAAAACATGCAACAACAAATTAGAGGACGTCTAACTTGTTTTTGCAGGGTATGATGTGATATGATATGGCCAAAGACGTGATGAAATATATTTGATGTATGAGATGATCATGTTTTGTAATAGTATATATCGACTTGCATGTCGATGCATACGGCAACCGGCAGGAGCCATAGGGTTGTCTTTAATTATTGTATGACCTGCGTGTCAATCATTAAGCGCTATGTAATGCTTTACTTTATCGCTAAACGGTAGCAATAGTAGTAGAAGCATGGTTGGCGTGACAACCCCGATGGCAACACGATGATGGATATCATGATGATGGAGATCATGGTGTCATGCCGGTGACGATGGAGATCATGCCGGTGCTTTGAAGATGGAGATCAAAAGCACAAGTTGATGGCCATATCATGTCACTTATGATTTGCATGTGATGTTAATCTTTTTATGCATCTTATTTTGCTTAGGACGACGGTAGCATTATAAGGTGATCCCTCACTAAAATTTCTAGATAAAATTGTGTTCTCCCTGAGTGTGCACCGTTGCGAAAGTTCGTCATTTCGAAGCACCACGTGATGATCGGGTGTGATAGACTCTACGTTCACATACAACTGGTGCAAGCCAGTTTTCCACATGCGGAACACTCGGGTTAAACTTGACGAGCCTAGCATGTATAGGCATGGCCTCGGAACACAAGAGACCGAAAGGTCGAACATGAGTCATATAGTAGATATGATCAACATGGAGATGTTCACCATTGAAACCACCTCATCTCACATGATGATCGGACTTGGGTTGGTGAATTTGGATCATGTAACACTCGGATGACTGGAGGGATGTCAATTTGAGTGGGAGTTTTAAGTAATATGATTAACTAAACTCATTATCTTGAACAATAGTCTAAGTTGTCTTTGCAAATTTATGTTGTAGATCAATGGCTCGCGTAGTAGCTTCCCTGAATTTCAATGCATTCCTAGAGAAAGCCAAGCTGAAAGATGATGGAAGTAACTTTGTAGACTGGGCCCGTAATTTGAGGATTATCCGCATGGCTACCCAAAAGGCATATGTCCTTGATGCACCGATCGGTGAGCAACCCTCTCCAGCATTTGTGGACGTTATGAATGCCTGGCAGACGCGTGTTGATGACTACTCAATAGTTCAGTGTGCAATGTTGTATGGCTTAGAACCCGGACTTCAAAGACGTTTTGAACGTCATGGAGCATATGAGATGTTCTAGGAGTTGAATTTATTTTTGAGAAGAATGTCCGGATCAAGAGGTATGAGACCTTCGATAAGTTCTATGCTTGCAAGATGGAGGAGAACGGGTCTGTCAGTGAGCACATACTCAGAATGTCTGGGTATTACAACCGTCTAGCTGAGTTGGGAGTTGTGCTCCCGCCAGAGGCGATCACTGACAGAGTTCTTCAATCGCTACCACTTAGCTACAAAAGCTTTGTGTTGAACTATAACATGCAAGGGATGAACAAATCAGTCGCCGAGCTGTTTGCGATGCTGAAAGTCGCTGAGTCAGACATCCAGAAGGAGCATCAAGTGTTGATGGTCAATAAAACCACTAGTTTCAAGAATAATGGCAAGGGCAAGAAGGGTAACTCCAAGAAGAGTGGCAAAGCAGTTACTCCTCCCGTGAAGAAACCCAAGGCTGGACCCAAGTCAGAAACTGAGTGCTTCTATTGCAAGGGAACTGGCCACTGGAAGCGGAATTGCCCCAAGTATCTGGCCGACAAGAAGGGTCCAACGCCAAACAAGGTATATATGATATACATGTTATTGATGTGTACCTTACCAACTCTCGTTGTAGTGCCTGGGTATTTGATACCGGTTCGGTTGCTCACATTTGCAACTCAAACCAGGAACTACGGAATAGACGAAGGCTGGCAAAGGACGAAGTGACGATGCGCGTGGGAAATGGTTCCAAGGTTGATGTGATCGCCGTCGGCACGCTCGCTCTTTGATTACCATCGAGATTAGTGATGAACCTGAATAATTGTTATTTAGTGCCTGCGTTGAGCATGAACATTATATCTGGATCTTTTTTAATGCAAGACGGTTACTCATTTAAATCAGAGAATAATGGTTGTTCTATTTATATGGGTAATATCTTTTATGGTCATGCACCCATTGTGAGGGGTTTATTCTTATTGAATCTCGATAGTGATGATACACATGTTCATAACATTGATGCCAAAAGATGTAGAGTTGATAATGACAGTACCACTTTCTTGTGGCACTGCCGCTTAGGTCATATTGGTGTAAAACGCATGAAGAAACTCCATGCTGATGGACTTTTGGAGTTACTTGATTTTGAATCACTTGACACATGCGAACCATGCCTCATGGGCAAGATGACCAAGAACCCGTTCTCCGGAACAATGGAATGGGCAAGTGACTTGTTGGAAATCATACATACTGATGTGTGTGGTCCGATGAGCATTGAGGCGTGCGGTGGATATCATTACTTTCTCACCTTAACCGACGATTTGAGTAGATATGGGTATATTTACTTAATGAAACACAAGTCTGAAATGTTTGAAAAGTTCAAGCAATTTCAGAGTGAAGTTGAGAATCATCATAACAAGAAGATTAAATTCCTACGATCTGATCGAGGGGGAGAATATATGAGTTATGAGTTTGGCAATCACTTGAAACAATGTGGAATTGTTTCACAGTTGACGCCACCTGGAACACCACAGCGTAATGGTGTGTCCGAACGTCGTAATCGAACCTTATTGGATATGGTGCATTCTATGATGTCTCTTGTCGATCTGCCACTATCATTTTGGGGTTATGCGTTAGAGACAAGTGCATTCACTTTAAATAGGGCACCATCTAAATCCGTTGAGACGACACCGTATGAACTGTGGTTTGGCAAGAAACCAAAGTTGTCGTTTCTTAAAGTTTGGGGATGCGATGCTTATGTCAAAAGGCTTCAGCCAGAAAAGCTCGAACCCAAAGCGGACAAATGCGTCTTCATAGGATACCCAAAGGAGACGGTTGGGTATACCTTCTATCTCAGATCCAAAGGCAAAGTGTTTGTCGCTAAGAACGGGTCATTTCTCGAGAAAGAGTTTCTCTCGAAAGAATTGAGTGGGAGGAAGATAGAACTTGATGAGGTTGTTGAACCTTTACTTCAACCAGAGAGTAGCGTAGCACATAAAGATGTTTCTGTGGAGCCTACATCAGTTGAAGAGGAAGCTGACGATGGTGATCATGAAGCTTCGGATCAAGTTACTATCGAACCTCGTAGGTCGACAAGGACACGTACTGCTCCTGAATGGTACGGTAACCCTGTCTTAGAGGTCATGTTGTTGGACAACGATGAACCTACGAGCTATAGAGAAGTGATGGTGGGCCCTGATGACCCACAAGTATAGGGAATCAATCGTATTCCTTTCGATAAGTAAGAGTGTCGAACCCAACGAGGAGCAGAAAGAAATGACAAGCGGTTTTCAGCAAGGTAATTTCTGCAAGCACTGAAATTGTGGGTAACAGATAGTTTGATAGCAAGATAATTGGTAACAAGCAAGTAACGGTAACGGTAAACAAGGTGCAGCAAGGTAGCCCAATCCTTTTGTGGCAAAGGACAGGCCAGAACAATCTCTAGTAATAGGCAAAGTGTTCTTGAGGGTACACGGGAAATTCGTCTAGTCACTTTTATCATGTTGGTTTGATTCGTGTTCGCTACTTTGATAATTTGATATGTGGGTGGACCAGTGCTAAGGTGTTGTTCTTACTTGAACTAACAACCTACTTATGATTAACCCCCTCGCAAGCATCCGCAACTACGAGAAAAGTATTAAGACAAAGTCTAACCATAGCATTAAACATGTGGATCCAAATCAGCCCCTTACGAAGTAGTGCATAAACTAGGGTTTAAGCTTCTGTCACTCTAGCAACCCATCATCTAATAACTAATCCACAATGCATCCCCTTAGGCCATGAATGGTGAAGTGTCATGTAGTCGACGTTCACATGACACCACTAAGGGAATCACAACATACATGTCATCAAAATATCGAACACATATCAAATTCACATGATTACTCGCAACATGACTTCTCCCGTGACCTCAAGAACAAAGGTAAATACTCACAAATAATAATCATGCTCAAGATCAGAGGAGTATTGAGTGGCATAATAGATCTGAACATATAATCTTCCACCAAATAAACCATATAGTAATCAACTACGCAAGGTAATCAACACTACTAGTCACCCATAGGTACCAATCTGAGGTTCCGGTACAAAGATTGAACACAAGAGATGAACTAGGGTTTGAGAGGAGATGTGTTCGCACACGAACGCGTCACGCGTACCCTCGACGCCGGGGGTGATGCACCGCAGCTCACGTCGAAGGAGGTCCGTCCGGTAGCGCGGTACGCAAGCAAACCGGCAGACGCTTTTGAGACCCGACGCACCGCTTCTCCGGATGGAACCCGTCAGGAGTCACGGATGGACGATGGGCTGCCCTAGGTCGGTTCGCCCGCCCCTAGGGCCTCGAGGATCGCCGCACTTCAATACTAAGAACGAACAAAGAACGAGAAGAAAGATACAAGGGAGAGGGATAAAAGTAGGGTAAAAGATGTAGATGTGTTTGTTCGATTGTGTGTTGTTTCAATCGGCCATCACCTCTTCTATTTAAGAGGGGGTTGGACTTCCCGTACAAGTCATGGATTCATCTAGGCCTTCCTTACAAGAGAATTACATCAATTCACGTCCTAGAGTCCTAGCTCTAGCCTAACTCGGATTCAAACCGAACCTGCCTGAATCTGTGCGTCGACAAGCGGTAGTACCGCTCTAGGCAAGCGGTAGTACCGCTTCCAGCGGTAGTACCGCCCTGGAGTGCCGCGCCACTCCCGCTTGGGGTCCTCGGGATTCCAGAAGTATTTTTCGTAAGCGGTAGTCGATGCGGTAGTAAAACACGGTAGTACCGCTCAAACGGTAGTACCGCTGTGGAGGGCGGTAGTACCGCTCCAGAGGCCGTCTTGATGGGCTGCCTTCCGTCTCCTCACGTCCATCTTGATCTCCGGTCTTCGACGAGCCGCCGCCTTCCCGGGAGTATTATCAGGGTATCTTGCCGGGCCGTCTCCTTGCCGGAACGCCTCCTTGCCGGGCCGTCCCCTTGCCGGAACGCCTCCTTGCCGGGCCATCTCCTTGCCAGATCGCCTCCTTGCCGGGCCGTCTCCTTGCCGGAACACCTCCTTGCCGGGCCGTCTCCTTGCCGGATCGCCTCCTTGCCGGGCGGTCTCCTGCCTCTGTTTAGGTCTTCGGCAAGCACTCAAAACCGGCAAGCTTTTCGCTTGAGTCCACCTTTACTGCATTTTGCATCGTGCCAAAATCAGGTGTCAACACATGCCCCCCTGTTTTTCGGCAAAACTTGTGTGCCGAAAAATAATTCGCATAGAGCTTGCTCTAAGGACGATGTCAACACTCCATCAGCCATTTATATGTGCTTAGGGCGATAATCATATATCGGCCATGTTTGTGTTTAAGATGATAAGTATATATCTTGAAGTCGATTGCCACCATCCCGAATCGGCGTAGATTCAAAATCCTCCATCTCATCTTCATCTCCCAATGTGTATATTGGACTTAAAATTTCCTCAATAAAAGGGGATGTTTCAGGTGGCGTGGACGATGTAATAAGGGTTGCATCATCCTTTTTTGGTGGCGTAGGTGTTGTTGTAGCTAGTGTAGAGACATCTGCGTTTCCTTTTTGTTTAGGCCTCCACACTTGTTTTGTAGGCGCCACGGGCCGAATTTTATTGAACAATTCGTCCTTTTGCTCTTCTACTTCATGTGCCGCCTTCTCGCGGCTCCTCATACGTTGTAATCTCCTTTTTTGTGTCTTGGACAGACCGGGAGGACACCACTTAGGTTGAATATATTTGGGACCCCTAGATTCTGCTTCGCTTGGAGAATTTTTTGTTGGCCGATTAGCACCATGGCTTGAACGGCCTTGTGTAGGATAATAAAGCTTTTTGTGAGCAGGCCTTCTAGGTGTTGTCCACCCCATATGAAAAACATAAGGAGCCATTGGGGGCTGCCCCCATCCTCCATTGAAGTCTCCCATGTAATATGGCGCATAGGGGGGTGGTGACATCCATGGTGCCGGTGCCCATGACCCATATGGCCTTGCATAGTGTCGAAACTCTTGCTTCGGAGGTGATCTTGAACGTTTTGAATATGATGGCCGATTGGAGCTAGAACCGGCCGCCTGACTTGCATATTTAGATAGCAACATATCAAAAGTTGGCTTGATTCGCTTGTGCTTAGCTTCACTCCTTTTACACTTGCCAACTTCTGAATTCTTGGGCTTGATAAATTCAACATGAGTATCCTCTTGTACTTGCGGTTGCCCCCCGAGTGCAGGATTTTTTATGGTGATCTTGATTACCTCTCCACCATCGGATTGCTTCTCAAGCACGACTTGCCTCCCCAAGATCTTGTCGCCATCTTTGTTCTTCCTGGGCTCACCAATGACAATATTGTCTTTATTAGCTGATTCGGCTATGTTAGGCCGAATTAACATTTTCTTCCCCTCCAAAGTCATGGTATTCATTGGGAAGGGCTGTCTATCAACTTGCATCTCAGAAAAACTCAATCGTCCGTGATTAATGGCCGATTGTATCTGTCTCCGAAAAACATTGCAATCATTAGTAGCATGAGAAAATGAATTATGATATTTGCAATAAGCACGCCGTTTCAGCTCATCAAACGGCGGTATGGTGTGTGATATTCTAATCATCTTTTCTTGCAAGAGAGCATCAAATATTCTATCACACTTGGATATATCAAAAGTAAATTTCATCTCCTCATCACGATTCTTACGAATCGTCTTAAGAGTATCGCATGCATAGGGTTTGGCCTTTGAGGACCAAACAAATTCAGTGGTACAAACATCAACTTCATCATCCGAATATTCATCATTATAATCAAGCATATGCATTCTAGGACGATCGGTTGTTGACCTATGAATCTCTTTACTTCGGCTTTCTTGAGCCAAAGCTTTCTGCAAGACTTGGTTAATATTTAAAAATTCATAACTTTCTAGCCTCTCCTTAATGTGAGTTTTCAAACCATTAAGGACAAGATCCGCCAAGTCTCTTTCGGTTATCACTAAGCTATAGCATCGGTTTTTTATATCTCTAAATCTTTTGACATAATCGGTGACCGATTCATCATGCTTTTGCCTAACCGATGTAAGATGCGATAACTTAAGCTCATTGTCGCCACTATAAAAATGATCATGAAACTTTTGCTCTAGTTGCGACCATAAGAGAATTGAGCCAGGTGGCAAAGCAGCAAACCATGAAAATGCGGTGCCAGTTAAAGATAAGGGAAATAACCGCACTTTCAATTCTTCTATGGAACTTGCTTCACCCAACTGTGCTAGATACTGACTCACATGCTCCCAAGTTGTTTTTGTGCCCTCTCCACTAAATTTGACAAAATCAGGAACCTTATAACCTGGAGGTTACAAAACTGCGTCGAAGTGTTCAGGATAAGGCTTTTGATACACACGACTCTTTACTTTCGGCTCGTTTCTGAAAGTTTCTTGAAACATCTTATGCAAATCCTCCCTTAATTTGGCTAAAATTGGATCCGAGGTAGATGGAGATGCTTGTGGCAATGACATAGGAGCAACTTGGGAACTACCTAGTGATGCAACTTGTGGAGTAGGCGCCGAAACATAATTCGGCGGAAGACCAAACATGCTTGTATTCATAGGTGATGTGACAAAGTAATTCGGCGTAGACGCCGAATTGGGCACACTCATAATAGGATTAGGGTATGCAGGTGCGGCCACAAGTTGATTGGTTTGGTTAGGATAAAAATTCATCGGCAAATTGTAATGTTGTTGCATGGGAGGTGCCGATGAAATAGATAAAGTTGGATTAGGTTTTTCTGGGCTAATGGATACACCAACATTACCACTAGATGACGGCGGCATATTTTTCTGAGCATTGGTATTTGCCACGAAAGAATTGTACGCCATCACATTACCCTTACTAACAAGACTTTCAATCACAGCCAGTTGCTCAGGAGAAAAAACTTTGCTCACAGTGATTTCATCTTGTTCATCAATGGGAGGAGGTAACCTGATTTCTCCAATCGGAGTGATGTTGCCTTGGCGGTCCTTCTTGAAACTTGAAAGAAACGCCTCCAAATCCTCCTCCTCACGCTTCTTCTTGAGCGCCTCAAAAGCCTCTTCACGCTGTTTCTTGAGCGCTTCGTAGGCCTGGCGATGTTCCTCCGATAGCTCATCAAGACCGGGCTTAATGATGTTATCGGCGTTAACTTCTAAGGGCTACGGAAGATTTGACATGGTTGATGATGATTCTTGACCTTTCGTCCCCAGCGGAGTCGCCAAAAAGTGTGTTCGCACACGAACGCGTCACGCGTACCCTCGACGCCGGGGGTGATGCACCGCAGCTCACATCGAAGGAGGTCCGTCCGGTAGCGCGGTACGCAAGCAAACCGGCGGACGCTTTTGAGACCCGACGCACCGCTTCTCCGGGATGGAACCCGTCAGGAGTCATGGATGGACGATGGGCTGCCCTAGGTCGGTTCGCCCGCCCCTAGGGCCTCGAGGATCGCCGCACTTCAATACGAAGAACGAACGAAGAACGAGAAGAAAGATACAAGGGAGAGGGATAAAAGTAGGGTAAAAGATGTAGATGTGTTTGTTCGATTGTGTGTTGTTTCAATCGGCCATCACCTCTTCTATTTAAGAGGGGGTTGGACTTCCCGTACAAGTCATGGATTCATCTAGGCCTTCCTTACAAGAGAATTACATCAATTCACGTCCTAGAGTCCTAGCTCTAGCCTAACTCGGATTCAAACCGAACCTGCCTGAATCTGTGCATCGACAAGCGGTAGTACCGCTCTAGGCAAGCGGTAGTACCGCTTCCAGCAGTAGTACCGCCCTGGAGTGCCACGCCACTTCCGCTTGGGGTCCTCGGGATTCTAGAAGTATTTTTCGTAAGCGGTAGTCGATGCGGTAGTAAAACACGGTAGTACCGCTCAAACGGTAGTACCGCTGTGGAGGGCGGTAGTACCGCTCCAGAGGCCGTCTTGATGGGCTGCCTTCCGTCTCCTCACGTCCATCTTGATCTCCGGTCTTCGACGAGCCGCCGCCTTCCCGGTAGTATTATCAGGGTATCTTGCCGGGCCGCCTTGCCGGGTCGTCTCCTTGCCGGGCCGTCTCCTTGCCGGAACGCCTCCTTGCCGGGCCGTCCCCTTGCCGGAACGCCTCCATGCCGGGCCGTCTCCTTGCCAGATCGCCTCCTTGCCGGGCCGTCTCCTTGCCAGAACACCTCCTTGTCGGGCCGTCTCCTTGCCGGATCGCCTCCTTGCCGGGCCGTCTCCTGCCTCTGTTTGGGTCTTCGGCAAGCACTCAAAACCGGCAAGCTTTTCGCTTGAGTCCACCTTTACTGCATTTTGCATCGTGCCAAAATCAGGTGTCAACAAGATGGAGTTGTTGAAGATGTTGATGAAGATTGGCCTCCCAAAGATGAGAGGGGTGTTGGTGATGACGATAGCTTCGATTTCCCCCTCCGGGAGGGAAGTTCCCTAGGCGGAATCGCTCCGCCGGAGGGCAAAAGTGCTCTTGCCCAAATTCCGCCTCGAGGCAGCGGCACTTCGTCCCGAAAGTCCTCCTCTGATTTTTTCTAGGTCAAGAGTGACCATATACCAGAAGATGGGCACCGGAGGTGGGCCGAGGTGGCCACAACCCATCAGGGCGCGCCCAGGGGGGCCTGGCGCGCCCTGGTGGGTTGTGCCCACCTCGGAGGCCCCCTCCGGTAGTTTTCTGCTCCAGTATTTTTTATTAAATGCAAAAATGATCTCCATAAAATTTCAGCTTCATTGGAGTTGTGCAGAATAGGTATCTCTAACGTGCTTTTCTTAGGTGCAGAATTCCAGCTGCTGGTATTCTCCCTCTTTGTGTAAACCTTGCATATTATGAGAGAAAAGGCATTAGAATTACTCCCCAAAGCATTATTATTCAACAATACAAAGTAAATAACAGTAGGAAATCATGATGCAAAATGGACGTATCAACTCTCCCAAGCTTAGACCTCGCTTGCCCTCAAGCGAAAGCCGATATTGAAAAGCATGTCCACATGGTTTGAGAGAGAGGTGTCGATAAAAACAAAATATGGACATAGAAGCATCATGCTTATTAACATAACAGCAACAAACTCTAACACAAAATTTATTTCAATACATTTTTATCATATAGCTTCGCATGAACAAGTAACAATTCATCACAACAAAGAAGTATGAAGCATAAACCTTATTGGGAACCAGCAAACTATGTTCTCAGTCAACTTTGCAATTACAATTCATCATATTTTCAGGAAGGGTCTCATGTCGGAGCCTTTTGGCAAGTCCACATACTCAACCATCATTTAGTCTTCTATGATTGCTAACGCTCACGGCATACCCATGAACAAAAAGTTTCAACCGGACACGTAGGAAGATAGGGGCTTATAATTTCACCTCCCAACTTACTCACCACAAGGGTGATGTCAACCATAATAACTCATGCTCACCCATATCCAACTGGATATATGTGCCTAGATCTTTCCTCGCCACATGATGCTTGCAAAAGAAAAAGTAAAAAGGAATAGAGAAGAATACTTTGACTCTTGCATAAAAGTAAAAGATAGGCCCTTCGTAGAGGGAAGCAGAGGTTGTCATGCGCTTATTGGTTTGTATGTCCAATCCCTTAATGTAAAAGAATGTCACGCTATATTGCCCCCTATGATAGCAACCTTTATTATGCAGTCCATTGCTTTTATTACTTTGCCATCATAAGTTCGTATAACGCTCAATTTTCTCTTACACTAATTGATCAAAACACTTTTAGAAGCAATTTTTATTGCCTTGTTGCACCAATGACAACTTACTTGAAGGATCTTTCTCGATCCATAGGTAGGTATGGTGGACACTCAAAGAAAGAATTTGGGTTTGGGTTTTTGGATGCACAAGTAGTATCTCTACTTAGTGCGGAATTTTTGGCTAGCAAAGATATTGAGCAAGCACCACATGTTAAAGGATCTATGACAATATAACTTCTATGTGGATATGAACAAACATAAATCATTACGTTGTCTTCCTTGTCCAACGTCAACAATTTTGACATATAATATTTGATGGGGGCTCACAATCATAAAAGATGTCCAAGATAGTGTATTTGCATGTGAATCTTCTCTTCCCTTATTAATTCTTTCATGAATTGCATCATTGACCAATGCTATGTTTGTCAATCTCCAATAAATTTTACTACTTATACTTTTCCTTATGTGATGTCATTACTCACCATAAGATTAGCATATGATTCTTTTCATTTGTTTCTTCTTTTCTTTATTTTGATTGCAACAAGAAAGTGGAGAGGCAAAAACTCAAACTAAACTTTATTATATAACTCTCACTCGATTACATAGATAGGTAGGCCACGGAACTAACACACGAAAATAGATCATGCTAAACTTTTATTCAATTAAAGCAAAGGGAAAACTAAAGGTTGAACTAAAATAGGCAAAGGTGAATAAAAGTGGTGGTGATACGATACCGGGGCACCTCCCCCAAGCTTGGCTCAAGCCAAGGGGAGTGCCCATACCCGTGTGCTCAAGTCTCCTTCGGTGGTGGTGATGAAGAAGGTGGAGGAGTAGAGGATGCCTTCTTCTTCAACTTATATTTAAGCATAAAGTTTTCCTCCCTTAGATCATCATTCTCCAACTCAAGCTTTAGTATCCTTTGGCATAAGGCCTCCTTGCTTTCCTCCAGAAAACGAGAAGGGATAAATTGGACCTTAGGTTTGTATCTTCTAGGGAGGCTTGACTTCTTGAATTCCACATGCATGTCTCCGGGTTGAGGCAATGGATCATCCTCTTCCTCAGAGCTGTCATCTTTTGTTTCCTGCATGGTAGCATCTTCTTCCTCATCCGAGGTCCATAGATAGGGGTAAATTTCCCTAAAGATCTTTGAGTCTGAAACATAGGGATCAACATGGCTCTCCCCCTCCGAATCTTGAGACGACATATTTTTAGATCTGTCAGGGAAACAACACAAAACAAGAACAGAGGATTTTTCTACGATGAGGTCGTCAAAACAGTCGGGGGTATATATAGAGAATTTTTATTCTTGGGAAACAAGTATATGGAAGGAAAACGGAGTCCGGAAGGCATCCGAGGTGGGCACAACCCACCAGGGCGCGCCCAGGGGTGCCTGGCGCGCCCTGTTGTATCGTGCTCACCTCGATCACCTTCTGGTTTATTTCTTTATTTCCAAAATTCTAAAATATTCCAAAACTGAAAAAAATATTTTTGCGGATTTTTCGGAGTCCGTTTACTTACCGTATCACGTACCTCCTATTTTTAAGTATTCTGGAGCGTTCCGGAAGGTTTATTTTATGTGTTCCTCCGGTGTCATGGTTTGGATAACATTGCTTTCAACGTTAATAGGCGTATCTGAGATATAATGCTTAATTCTTTGTCCATTGACCACCTTCGGGTTAGTACCTTCGGCGTTATTAATCTTGATAGCTCCAGAACGATAAACCTCTTCGATAATATATGGTCCTTCCCATTTGGAGAGAAGCTTTCCTACAAAAAATCTTAAACGAGAGTTGAAAAAAAGAACATAATCTCCTATTTTGAATTCCCGCTTTTGGATTCTTTTGTCATGCCATCTTTTTACTTTTTCTTTGAATAGCTTGGCATTTTCATACGCTTGGGTTCTCCATTCATCTAGTGAGCTAATATCAAATAGCCTCTTCTCACCGGCAAGTTTGAAATCATAGTTAAGTTCTTTAATTGCCCAAAATGCTTTGTGTTCTAATTCTAGAGGCAAATGACAAGCTTTCCCATGCACTATTTTATATGGAGACATACCCATAGGATTTTTATAAGCTGTTCTATAGGCCCAAACCGCATCATCTAATTTCTTAGACCAATTCTTACAAGACCTATTGACAGTTTTTTGTAATATTAATTTTATTTCTCTATTGCTAAGTTCAACTTAACCACTAGATTGAGGATGATAGGGTGATGCAATTTTATGGTTAACATCATATTTAGAAAAGCATCTTACGGAAAGCACCATGAATAAAATGTGAACCACCATCGGTCATTAAATATCTAGGGACTCCAAACCTCAGGAAGATAACCTCTTTAAGCATTTTAATGGAGGTGTGGTGATCAGCACTACTAGTTGGAATAGCTTCTACCCACTTAGTGACATAATCAACCGCAACTAAAATATTAGTGTACCCGTTGGAGGAAGGGAAAGGTCCCTATAATCAAAACCCCAAACGTCAAATGGTTCAACAACAAGTGAATAATTCATAGGCATTTCTTGACGCTTACCGATATTACCAATTCTTTGACATTCATCACAAGACAAGACAAACTTACGGGCATCCTTGAAGAGAGTAGGCCAATAAAAACCAGATTGTAATACCTTATGAGCAGTTCTATCTCCCGCATGATGTCCTCCATAAGCTTCGAAATTACATTTCCGTAGGATTTGTTCCTGTTCATGCTCGGGTACACAATGTCTAATAATACTATCTACTCCTTCTTTATAAAGATGTGGGTCATCCCAAAAGTAATGTCTCAAGTCGTAGAATTTTTTTCTCTTTTGTTGGTAAGTGAAGCTAGGTGGTATATGTTTAGCGACAATGTAGTTAGCATAATCAGCATACGAAGGTGTGTTTTGTGAGACACTTATTGCAGCTAACTATTCATCAGGGAAACTATCACCAATAGGTAGTGGGTCATCAAGAATATTTTCTAACATAGACAAGTTATCAGCTACGGGGTTCTCAGCTCCCTTCCTATCAACGATGTGTAAGTCAAATTATTGAAGCAAGAGAACCCACCTAATGAGTCTAGGTTTAGTATCTTTCTTTTCCATAAGGTATTTTATAGCAGCATGATCAGTGTGAACAATAACTTTGGAGTCAACAATATAGGATCTAAATTTATCACAAGCAAACACAACTGCTAAAAATTCTTTTTCAGTAGTAGCATAGTTTCGTTGGGCACTGTCTAGAGTTTTACAAGCATAATGGATAACATTCAATTTCTTATCAACTCTTTGCCCTAGGACAGCACCAACAGCATAATCACTAGCATCACACATAATTTCAAAAGGCAAGTTCCAATCAGGTGGTTGAACGATAGGTGTAGAGGTTAAGGTTTTCTTGAGTGTTTCAAAGGCTTCCACACAATCATCATCAAAAACAAAAGGAATATCCTTTTGCAAAAGATTAGTAAGAGGCCTAGAAATTTTAGAGAAGTCTTTAATGAACCTCCTATAAAAACCAGCATGACCAAGGAAACTTCGAATACCTTTAATATCTTTAGGACATGGCATTTTCTCAATTGCATCAACTTTAGCTTTATCCACCTCAATACCTCGTTCGGATATTTGATGCCCCAAGACAATGCCTTCATTAACCATAAAGTGGCACTTCTCCCAATTCAAGACGAGATTAGTTTGTTCACATCTCTGCAAAACTCGATCAAGGTTGCTTAAGCAATCATCAAAAGAAGTTCCGTAAACGGAAAAATCATCCATGAAAACCTCCACAATCTTTTCACAAAAATCAGAGAATATAGCAGTCATACATCTTTCAAAGGTAGTAGGTGCATTGCATAAACCAAAAGGCATACGTCTATAAGCATAGGTTCCAAAAGGGCAAGTAAAGGTAGTTTTCTCTTGATCAGATTGTGACACAGGTATTTGAGAGAAACCAGAATATCCATCTAAGAAACGAAAGTGTGTATTCTTAGATAGTCTTTCTAGCATTTGCTCCATGAACGGTAGAGGGTAATGATCTTTCCTAGTAGCTTTATTTAATTTTCTAAAATCAATTACCATTCTATAGCCAATGACAATTCTTTGTGGAATGAGTTCATTCTTATCATTAGGAATAACGGTAATACCTCCTTTCTTAGGGACACAATGAATGGGACTTACCCATCTACTATCAGCTATGGGATAGATTATACCTGCTTCCAGAAACTTTAATATTTCAGTTCTTACCACTTCTTTCATCTTCGGATTCAATCGCCGTTGGTGATCAACGACGGGTTTAGCATCAGGTTCCATATTGATCTTGTGTTGACATAGAGTGGGACTAATGCCCTTAAGATCATCAAGAGTATATCCAATATCAGCCCGGTGCTTCCTTAGAACTTTTAATAATCTTTCTTCTTCATGTTCTGAAAGGTTAGCACTAATAATAACAGGATATATCTTTTTCTCATCAAGATAAGCATACTTCAAAGTGTCAGGCAATTGTTTCAATTCAAACACATGATCACCTTTAGGTGGAGGAGAACCTCCAAGAGTTTCAATAGGCAAATTGTGTTTCAAGAGAGGTTGTTGTTCGAAGAAAATTTGATCTATTTCATTTCTTTCACGCAAATGCATATCATTTTCATGGTCGAGCAAATATTGTTCTAATGGATCAGTAGGAGGCACATCAATAGAAGCAAGACCAATTATTTCATCCTTACTAGATAACGCTTTATCACGAGGTTATCTACTAAACTTGGAAAAATTAAACTCATGAGACACATTACCAAAACTGACACCGACAGTTTGTTTTTCACAATCTATCTTAGCATTGACAGTGCTCAAGAAAGGTCTACCAAAGATAATGGGACAAAAGTCATCTTGTGGGGAACCAAGGACTAGAAAATCAGTAGGGTATTTTACTTTCCCGCACAAGACTTCAACATCTCTAACAATCCCAAGTGGTGTGATAGTGTCTCTATTAGCAAGTTTAATAGTGACATCAATGTCTTCCATTTCAGCAGGTGCTATTTCATCCATAATTTCTTGGTATAAGGTAAAAGGCATAGCACTCACACTAGCACCCAAATCACATAAACCATGATATCAATGATCTCCTATTTTGACTGAGACAACAGGCATGCCTTCTATGGGTCTATGTTTATCTTTTTCATCAGGTTTAGCAATTCTAGCAGCTTCATCACAATAGTAGATAACATGCCCATCAATATTTTCTACCAAGAGATCTTTGACCATAGCAACACTAGGTTCTACTTTAATTTGCTCAGGGGGTTTAGGTGCTCTTATATTACTTTTACGAACCATAGTTGATACCTTAGCATGTTCCTTTATCCTAACAGAGAAAGGTGGTTTTTCAATATAAGCGGTAGGCACAACTGGATCAACATTGTAAAAGATGGTTTCTTCTTTAGCTATGACCGGTTCTTTAATTTCTTCTTTAATAGGGGGATGGTATTTAAACCACTTCTCCTTAGGGAGGTCAACGTGAGTAGCAAATGCTTCGCAGAAAGAGGCTACTATCTCAGAGTCAAGTCCATATTTAGTGCTAAACTTATGAAAAGTATCGGTATTCATGAAAGATTTAACACAATCAAACTCAAGCTTTATACCTGACTCATTACCTTCGTCGAGTTCCCAATCTTCAGAGTTGCATTTAATTCTTTCCAAGAGATCCCACTTGAATTCAATAGTCTTCTTCATATAAGAACCAGCACAAGAAGTATCGAGCATGGTTTGATCATTATGAGAAAGCCGAGCATAAAATTTTTGAATGATAACTTCTCTCAGAATGTCATGATTGGGGCATTAATATAACATTGACATAAGCCTCCCCCAAGCTAGAGCGATACTTTCTCCTTCATGAGGCCAAAAATTATATATATAATTCCGATCACGATGAACTAGATGCATGGGATAAAACTTTTGGTGAAATTCCAATTGCAAACGATTCCAGTTCCACGATCCAAGATCATCACATAGCCTATACCATGTCAATGCTTTTCCCTCCAAAGATAAAGGGAAAACCTTCTTATTAACTTCATCTCCAGGTATACCTGCAAGCTTAAATAATCCACAAATTCCGTTCATATATAAAAGGTGCATATCAAGATGTTCAGTTCCATCTCCTGCATAAGGTTTAACAAGCAGTTGTTCTAACATACCCGAAGGAATTTCATAAGTAACATTTTCAGTAGGTGCTGTAGGTTGAGGGGTAACTAATTGTGGTTCCGGTCGAGGTGAAGATACCCCGAATAAACCCCTCAAAGGATTGTTTTCCATAGTAGCAAGTAGCGATAAATTTCAGCACGTAGTATAAGTTTTTCCTTACCGATTTCCACTTACCAAGAGCGCTTCACTTCCCGTAAACGGCGCCAGAAAAGAGTCTTGATGACCCACAAGTATAGGGGATCAATCGTAGTCCTTTCGATAAGTAAGAGTGTCGAACCCAACGAGGAGCAGAAGGAAATGACAAGCGGTTTTCAGCAAGGTAATTTCTACCAGCACTGAAATTGTGGGTAATAGATAGTTTGATAGCAAGATAATTGGTAACAAGCAAGTAACGGTAACGGTAAACAAGGTGCAGCAAGGTAGCCCAATCCTTTTGTGGCAAAGGACAGGCCGAAACAATCTCTAGTAATAGGCAAAGTGTTCTTGAGGGTACACGGGAATTTCGTCTAGTCACTTTTATCATGTTGGTTTGATCCGTGTTCGCTACTTTGATAATTTGATATGTGGGTGGACCGGTGCTAAGGTGTTGTTCTTACTTGAACTAACAACCTACTTATGATTAACCCCCTCGCAAGCATCCGCAACTATGAGAAAAGTATTAAGACAAAGTCTAACCATAGCATTAAACATGTGGATCCAAATCAGCCCCTTACGAAGTAGTGCATAAACTAGGGTTTAAGCTTCTGTCACTCTAGCAACCCATCATCTAATAACTACTCCACAATGCATCCCCTTAGGCCCAATGAATGGTGAAGTGTCATGTAGTCGACGTTCACATGACACCACTAAGGGAATCACAACATACATATCATCAAAATATCGAACACATATCAAATTCACATGATTACTCGCAACATGACTTCTCCCGTGACCTCAAAAACAAAGGTAACTACTCACAAATAATAATCATGCTCAAGATCAAAGGAGTATTGAGTGGCATAATAGATCTGAACATATAATCTTCCAACAAATAAACCATATAGTAATCAACTACGCAAGGTAATCAACACTACTAGTCACCCACAGGTACCAATCTGAGGTTCCGGTACAAAGATTGGCCTCCCAAAGATGAGAGGGTGTTGGTGATGACGATAGCTTCGATTTCCCCCTCTGGGAGGGAAGTTCCCCCGGCGGAATCGCTCCGCCGGAGGGCAAAAGTGCTCCTGCCCAAGTTCTGCCTCGAGGCAGCGGCGCTTCGTCCCGAAAGTCCTCCTCTGATTTTTTTTTCTAGGTCAAGAGTGACCATATACCAGAAGATGGGCACCGGAGGTGGGCCGAGGTGGCCACAACCCATCAGGGCGCGCCCAGGGGGGCCTGGCGTGCCCTGGTGGGTTGTGCCCACCTGGGAGGCCCCCTCCGGTAGTTTTCTGCTCCGGTATTTTTTATTAAATGCAAAAATAATCTCTGTAAAATTTCAGCTTCATTGGAGTTGTGCAGAATAGGTATCTCTGACGTGCTTTTCTTAGGTCCAGAATTCCAGCTGACCGTATTCTCCCTTTTGTGTAAACCTTGCATATTATGAGAGAAAAGGCATTAGAATTACTCCCCAAAGCATTATTATTCAACAAAACAAAGTAAATAACAGTAGGAAATCATGATGCAAAATGGACGTATCAGGCCCGGATTCCGACAAATGGTTAGAGGCCATGAAATCCGAGATGGGATCCATGTATGAAAACAAAGTATGGACTTTGGAAGTATTACCTGAAGGGCGAAAGGCCATTCAGAATAAATGGATCTTTAACAAGAAGACGGACGCGGACGGTAATATCACCGTCTATAAAGCTAGACTTGTGGCAAAGGGTTTTTCACAAGTTAAAGGAGTTGACTACGATGAGACTTTCTCACCCGTAGCGATGCTTAAGTCCGTCAGAATCATGTTAGCAATAGCTGCATTTTTCGATTATGAAATTTGGCAGATGGATGTCAAAACAGCGTTCCTTAACGGTTTCCTTAAGGAAGAGTTGTATATGATGCAACCAGAAGGTTTTGTCGATCCAGAGAATGCTGACAAAGTTTGCAAACTCCAGCGATCCTTCTATGGGCTGGTGCAAGCGTCTCGGAGTTGGAATCTTCCCTTTGATGAGGTGATCAAAGCGTTTGGGTTTATACAAGTTTACGGAGAAGCTTGTATTTACAAGAAAGTGAGTGGGAGCTCTATAGCATTTCTAATATTATATGTTGTTGACATATTGCTGATTGGAAACAATATAGAATTTTTGGAAAGCATGAAGGAATATTTGAACAAGAGTTTTTCAATGAAGGACCTGGGAGAAGCTGCTTTCATATTAGGCATCAAGATCTATAGAGATAGGTCGAGACGCTTAATAGGACTTTCACAGAGCACATACCTTGATAAAGTTTTGAAGAAGTTCAAAATGGATCAGTCCAAGAAGGGGTTCTTGCCTGTATTGCAAGGTGTGAAGTTGAGTAAGACTCAATGCCCAGTGACTACAGAGGATAGAGAAAAGATGAGTGTCATCCCCTATGCTTCTGCCATAGGCTCTGTCATGTATGCGATGCTTTGCACAAGACCAGATGTCAGCCTTGCCATAAGTATGGCCGGAAGGTTTCAAAGTGATCCACGAGTGGAACACTGGACGGCGGTCAAGAATATCCTTAAGTACCTGAAAAGGACTAAGGAAATGTTTCTCGTTTATGGTGGTGATCAAGAGCTCGTCGTAAAGGGTTACGTCGATGCAAGCTTTGACACTGATCCGGATGATTCTAAGTCTCAAACCGGATACGTGTATATTCTCAATGGGGGAGCGGTAAGCTGGTGCAGTTCCAGGCAAAGCGTGGTAGTTGATTCTACATGCGAAGCGGAGTACATAGCTACCTCGAAGGTGGCAAAGGAAGGTGTCTGGATAAAGCAGTTCATGACAGATCTTGGAGTCATGCCCAGTGCACTAGACCCGATGACTCTGTTCTGTGACAACACTGGTGCCATTGCTTTGGCCAAGGAACCAAGGTTTCACAAGAGAACCAGACACATAAAGCGACGCTTCAATTCCATCCGCGATGCGATCAAGGAGGAGGACATAAACATTTGCAAAGTGCACACAGATCTGAATGTTGCGGATCCGTTGACTAAACCTCTTCCACGGGCAAAACATGATCAACACCAGAACTCTATGGGTGTTAGATTCATTACCATGTAATACTAGATTATTGACTCTAGTGCAAGTGGGAGACTGTTGGAAATATGCCCTAGAGGCAATAATAAAGTGGTTATTATTATATTTCTTTGTTCACGATAATCGTTTATTATCCATGTTATAATTGTATTTATTGGAAACTCAAATACATGTGTGGGTACATAGACAAAAACATGTCCCTAGTGGTCCTCTACTGGACTAGCTCGTTGATCAAAGATGGCCATGGTTTCCTGGTCATAGACATGAGTTATCATTTGATAATGGGATCACATCATTAGGAGAATGATGTGATGGACAAGACCCAAACTATGAACGTAGCATATGATCGTGTCAAGTTTATTGCTATCGTTTTCTACATGTCAAGTGTCTGTTCCTATGACCATGGGATCATGCAACTCACTGACACCGGAAGAGTACCTTGTGTGTATCAAATGTCGCAACATAACTGGGTGACTATAAAGATGCTCTACAGGTATCTACAAGGGTATCTGTTGAGTTGGCATGGATCAAGACTGGGATTTGTCACTCCGTATGACGGAGAGGTATCTCAGGGCCCACTCGGTAATACAACATCATAATGAGCTTGCAAGCAATGTGACTAAGGAGTTAGCCGTGGGATCTTGTATTACGGAATGAGTAAAGAGACTTGCCGGTAACGAGATTGAACTAGGTATGGAGATACCGACGATCGAATCTCGGGCAAGTAACATACCGATGAACAAAGGGAACTGCGTACGGGATTGACTGAATCCTTGACATCGAGGTTCGACCGATAAAGATCTTCATAGAATATGTAGGAACCAATATGGACATCCAGGTCCCGCTATTGGTTATTGGCCGTGGAGGTGTCTCGGTCATGTCTGCATAGTTCTTGAACCCGCAGGGTCTACACACTTAACGTTTGGTGACGATATAAGTATAGTGGAGTTATTATGTTGGTGACCAAAGGTTGTTCGGAGTCCCGGATGAGATCCCGGACGTGACGAGGAACTCCGGAATGGTCCGGAGGTGAAGATTGATATATAGGACGATGGTTATCGGAGTCCGGAAGTGTTCTGGGGTGTACCGGGGAATCGACGGAGTACCGAAAGGGGTTTCGGGGGCCCCGGCAAGAGTTGGGGGCCTCATGGGCCAAGGAGAGGGGGGCGCACCAGCCCACTAGGGGTCTGGGCGCCACCCAAACCCTAACCCAATTCGGCCAGGGAGGTGGGGCACACCCCCTAGGGCCGCCGACCCCTATGCTTGGGAGGCAAGGCGCCTTGGGGGGGGGCACCCTAACCCTAGCCGCCCCCTTGTGGACGCCGGCCCCCTAGGGGAAACCCTAGGGCACCCCCCCTCCTCCCTTCCCCCTATATATAGAGAGGGAGAGAGAGGGCAGCCGCACCCCAACGTGCCACGACGCTGCCTCTCCTCTCCCTCGTAGCCCTTCTCCTCTCCTTAGACGCACGACGAAGCCCTTCTCCTCTCCTCCACCACCACCTTCACCATGCCGTCGTGCTGCCGGAGGATTCGAGCTACTATTTCACCATCGCTCGCTGGATCGAGGAGGTGAAGGCGTGATCAAGCCGTACGTGTGTTGAACGCGGAGGTGTCGTCCGTTCGGCACTTGATTGGGAGTTCGCGGGACGGATTGTGATTGGATCGCGAAGACGTTCGACTACATCAACCGCATTTCTTAACGCTTCCGCTTAGCGATCTACAAGGGTATGTAGATGCAATCTCTCCTCTCGTAGATGTTCATCTCCTAGATCGATCTTGGTGAGCGTAGGAAATTTTTTGTTTCCCATGCAACGTACCCCAATAGTGGCAGTACCGCTTGGTTAGCGGTAGTACTGCTTCCGCGGTACTCTGTTGCTTTGTCACTAGCACTACCGATGGGCCCGCAGGGACTTGTTTGCATCGACGGTAGTAGGGCGGTATTGGTGCGGTAGTACCGCCTGGTGCGGTAGTACCGCACCTACTACCGCGAGCACCTCCATGATGGCCATGCTTCGGGCTTCCCCGTTCACTCTCAGCGGTAGTAGAGCAGATGTAGGCACGATAGTACCGCTTTAAGTGGTACTACCGTTGGCTCTCCTTTCTACTACCGTGTCAAGCGGTAGTATCGCTCCCCTGAGCGGTAGTACTGCTTGTACATGACATGTGAGCATAACGGTTTGATTTTTTCCTCCTATTTTAGGGGGTCTTCTTCCCCAATGGTTCTTATATCTTGAGCTCGTGTTCTTCCCCCATTGTTGACCTTCTTAGATCTTGCTAACTCTCAATCCCTCCAATGATTCTTGCTCCTTTTTGAGGGAAAAGAGAGAGGAGATCTAGACCCACATTTTCACCAATCACTTTCTCCTCTATGTGAGGGGAACCCCTTGGATCTAGATCTTGGAGTTCTTTGTGTTCTGTTTGTTCTTCCTCTCATATCCCTCCATGTCTTTTGTTGTTATGGTGGGATTTGGGAGGGAGGAACTTGACCACTTCATGTGTTCTTGCCATTGCATTAGTTGCATGATGCATGGAAGTGAAAAGTTGAGAAGTTTATTACTCTTGGGTGTTTCGGCACACTAGAGGTTGTGCCTCTTGGGTGCTTGGGCGCCCTACACGGTTGGTGGTATCTCGAAGCTCAATCATTATGGTGTAAAGCTCCGGGTAAGCGTCGGGGTCTCCAATTAGGTTGTGGAGATTGCCTGAGCAATTTGTACGGGTTTCGGTGACCGTCCTCAAGGGTTGCCAATTGTACGGGTTCGGTGACTTCCCCAAGGGTTGCCATTTGTACGGGTTCGGTGACCGCCCTCAAGGGCCCCTTAATGGAATCACGACATCCTGCATTATGCAAGGGCGTGAGGAGATTACGGTGGCCCTAGTGGCATCTTGGGGAGCATTGTGCCTCCACACCACTCCAAATGGAGATTGACATCCGCAAGGGTGTGAACTTCAGTATACATCGTCATCTCCGTGTGCATCGGTTATCTCTTACCCGAACCCTTTACTTATGCACTTTACTTTGTGCTAGCCATATTATTTTTTGTTATATATCTTGCTATCACTTAGTTGTTTATCTTGCTTAGCATAAGTTGTTGGTGCACATATGTGAGCCTATTTGTTTTAGGTTTTATGCTTGACAAATTAAACACTAGTTTTATTCCGTATTTTTTCAAGCATAAACCATAATTATTTTAAAGCGCCTATTCACCTTCCCTCTAGGCGACATCCACGTCCTTTCAACTGCTATGCAACTATTGGAGACGTTGCTGAGATAGAAGAATGTCCCATTGAGTGGAGAGTGATGAGACAACGATGTTCCGCGTTGCCACCAACGAGATTAAAGGGGACAATTATGTCAATAGAAAGAGTCGTTGTCGTGGAACACCGAAATTGGAAGAGCATCAAATGTGGCAGTGGCTCGACAAGGAACAATATCGAGTGGAGAGTAGGGAGACAACGATGTTTTGTAATGCACGACTTCCTACGCTACTGTCAAAAATACCCTCTTCAATTAGCTTATGTAAAAATAAGGTGATTGTGTACCCTCCACACAGAGATTTGTCAAGCGTTTCCTCTTCCCCCTCGACGGCCAGGGAAAACTCTCCGATCCCCCAGGCTTCAACACTAAGCTCATGGATTTGCTTTCCCTCTATGTGCCGCTCCGGCGGCCGATGGTGGGGAGGGGAATTTCAGTGCCTTCTCGTCTGCTAGTAGATTAGGTTATTTTTTTAGTCCTTTTAGGTGTGGCGCTCGGACGGATGGCAACACTTCTTCTTCGATTTTTCCTTTTGAGCTCCGATCCTCCTCATTTTCGTCCACCTGGATGTAGTCGATGGAGTTTCGACGTAGATTCTTGTCATCTCCTTGAGGTGGTGAGGTTAGGGTTTCTCGTCGTGCGTGTACGATGACAAGATTTGGTGTCAGTTGTTTCAGATCAATTCAAAAGTTCAACAACTACGATTCGGCTGTAGGATGTTGGTCCTTAGAGACACATGCACAAGGACTTCCTTGATATTATCGATAAGATCAAGCCGACTCCGGTAGAGGGAGCAGCGAGAGTGGAGCGTCGAGGGCGCGTTCTAGCGGCGACAATGGTCGTTCGGTGGCGTAGAGACGCCGATGTAATTTTTTATTATGTTCGAGATGTTTTATACTTGTGGTGAACTTTTTATAATAGATCAGGATCTTTTTCGTAAAAAAAACAGCTTATGTTAAACATAGACACATAAAATATTAGTTAGAAAATAACAACATTGATACCAGATGGATCTGCCGTTTGAAATTTTTTAAATTCTACAAAACTCGAAATACAAAAATATGTATAGGAATAGTAACAATTTAAATCTGCTGCAAATAATGGATGCTTATTTTTTTTTTTTGCATTAAAAAACCTGTAGCCAGCCCGTGGATCAAATTTCGCCCTAAAATTTTGTGGCATTTTAGATGCATCAGAATATTTTTCGTGATTTTTTGTGGTGATTCGAGGTAGTGTTTTTCCACTTGCAAAATTGCGCATCTGGAAAATTGAAATCCCAGATATCGTCGGCTCCCGGTGGAGGGAATATATGCAAAAGGGTACCTGTCAAAACCGAATTTACACTTACACCCACAAGCTTCACCTGCTCGCGCGCGACCAACTCTAACTTCGCCGCCGCCGCCACCGCCGCCGGAGAGATGGACTCCCGAGGCTTCGATTCCACGGGCCGCGAGTTCTCCAGCGCCACGGAGATGTGGGCCCAGGAGATCGGTGCCACCACCTCCGCCTCGGCCTCCGAGGTCCCTCCGGGCGCCGCCGCCGCCGCCGCAGCTGCAAGCAATGGGGACGCCGGCGAGGAGGCGGGCGGAGAAGGGAAGCGCGAGGAGTGGTACTCCAAAGGAATCGCCTACTGGCAGGTAAAGGCCGAAGAGCGCTCGCGCTCAGCCGCCCAGTGCCCCTCCCTAAACCCTAAACCCCCAATCCGACTGCACGCCCAGATTTAGCTTACCAGTTTCTCCAATTGGCGTGTCCTAGGGCGTGGAGGCATCGACCGAGGGCGTCCTGGGAGGGTACGGGTGCGTCAACGACGCCGACGTCAAGGGCAGCGATGCCTTCCTCCGCCCCCTCCTCGCCGAGCGATTCGGCGCCGCGAAGCGCCATGTCGTCGCGCTTGGTGAGCTGAGCTCTTGACGGAGCATTTTACTACTGCTTTCTATCTGCGCGAATGGAATCCATGTCTTGATGTAATTGAGTACTTATATTTGTCATCCCTGAAACTATGGCAGATTGTGGCTCGGGCATCGGCCGGGTTACCAAGAATTTTCTTATCAGGCATTTCAACGAGGTATTCAGTGCTGCTCGTGACCACTAGTTTTGTGTTTGTACCATGATCCATTCAGCCTGAAAAGACCTGCCTATACATACATGATACAATTTCTAGACTCATGATGAGTTATCCTCACTCTATGCAGCTTCTGTTGTCGTACACACACAATGATATCTGCATGAACTTACTATTTCCAGTTTCCCCCCTAATGTATCACAACTTGAATTATGATTTTCTGTTTTCTCTGTAATATCAATCATTAATTTTATTGTATCTTGTTTGTATTTTCTGAATTTCAATGATTCGTTTTAAACTGGAGTTGGATTTTCAGGTTGATCTCGTTGAGCCAGTAGCCCATTTTCTAGAAGCGGCACGGGAAAATCTTAGTAACTGTATGGATGTAGGACATGATACGCACAAGGCTGCGAACTTTTATTGTATACCTCTTCAGGTTGGTTGAGCATTCTTGTTGTGATTATGCTCTTTCCAAATTTCCTGCCACTTATTTCCATATGGTAAAATCTGCTTCTTGCTTCAGGACTTCACTCCTGAGGAAGGAAGATATGATGTGATTTGGATCCAGTGGTGCATAGGGCAACTTACTGATGATGATTTTATTTCATTTTTTAACCGTGCCAAGGTGATTTGGTTTAAACCCACTTATATTTTGTTTCAACATTATGCTGATTTCTTGCCTTGAAGTTTTTTTTCTTTCCGTACTTTCAAAGTGTAAATTGAAGGAAGGAGTACATGTTAAATATAAGGACGCCCTTATAAACGCTCGTATATTTCTTTACGGAGGGAGTACATGTTAAATATAAGGGCGTTTAGATCACTAATTAGTGATCTAGACGCTCTTATATTTCTTTACGGAGGGAGTACATTGTATGCAGAAGGTGTTGTACTATTATTGGAGAAATGATGTTGATATTTTTCGCTGCTAAAAAGATGCTTACAATAAATTTCTTATGCATATGTAGAAAGATGCTCACCACATAGTTTCAACAATTACATGTACAGTGCAAGTTGGAACAAGCGACATCTTCTAAGCCAACTCCAGCCTGTGTTTTTCACTTATGGCTTAATTCCAGTTCTGGCTCTCTTTGACCATGTCTATGGGCCTATTAGCATAGTCAAAATCTGATTAAATACTATGTATATGGCTTTTCAACTACGTATGCATGTTAATTAACATATACGGGTAATGTTGTTTCCAGGTTGGGCTCAAACCAGATGGTTTTTTTGTTCTGAAAGAGAACATTGCAAAAAATGGTGAGCTTACTGTATCAAATGATATTTATCATTACTGCAGCAGCTGTACTTTATATGATAGAAAGGCACCATGTTATACTTATTCGGAAATTTATCATGTTTGTGTTGTCAGGATTTGTTTTAGACAAGGAGGATAACAGTGTCACTAGGTCTGATGCATATTTCAGGGAGCTATTTAACAAGTGTGGATTGTATATCCACACCATCAAGGTATG